>JAKSZP010004116.1:0-156905 GCA_022478985.1 Massospora cicadina
TCAAAATAGGGTGATGAGGTGATGTTGAAATTCGATGAAAAAATTTTTGAATCGCCTCAAATCAAGGCGATAGTTAATTAAAGAATAACATGCCAAAACCAATGAAAAGTTGGCGACCTGAATAAACTAAGTGGAAGAGTCAGTACTGGCAGAGGCCGTTGGGATATCAGCAAAACAAGGGGAATGTAGGTCTTGTCTTGATTTTAGTGAAGAAAGAAGTAAAGAGGTAGAGCGCAGATGAAGGAAGGATCCGCTGAAGATATATTTTAATAAAGAAAGTGATTGGGAAATTACTCCCATGTTTATTACAAAATTAGGTGGTTAAAGGTGTATAGAAGGACTGGCGATCATCATATTGACCGTTCTAATTGCTCAATGGGGAAAACCCTGAATTAAAACCCTTTAGTGGGTATATACCAAATCGTTGAGATTCAACACCCCACATCAGGGAATATTACCCCACTGTGATATTCAGGATTTTTGGTCTGGCATCCTCATATTCCTATTTTCCCTCATCCTTGACAGAAGATTTTGCCATCAATGTTTATTTTACGGCACAATTAAGAATGCTCATTTATATTTACCCTTTTTATTTTCTCATAATAACCTCTTGGCTCATATCATTCTTAATTCTTCTCTGGAGAGCTTATCACATTTATTTTGAGATTAATTTCTCCAAAATTAGAGCTTAATTGATTTCAGAGTGCATAATGTTGACTACCATAAAAGTCTGACATTTCCCTTCTCATCCAACTCATATGTCAAATTTGGAGTCTTGGTACCAACATCTACTTGATACAATTCTGATAAAGATTTTTGTCTCTTCCAGCTGATGAGTCAAGCTGCGCGCCGGAGCCTCTTCTATGGTCCTCCCAGGACTCATACTCCCAGTCAAGTACCCATGGCCAGTCCTTCCGTGGAATTACCAGAAACATTATCCAACCCTGACAGAACCAGGTTACCATATTGTCTCAAATGATTTATGAACAATCCTTCCTCTGTTGTCAATTCCCAAGTTAGATTTCAAAACTCTCCTGGATTCAGCTCCATTTGTAGATTCTCCTACCATCATCATTGAACCTCCTGAAGCAATACTATCCACTTTTAATCAACTGTTTCTTGCCAGATTGGACTTGCTTTCAGAGTTCTTTTTCTGACTCAGCCAGTATTATAAACCAGTTGTTTTGTCAACTGAACTAGCCATCAGAAACAACAAAAATTTCAAACTCCACTATGCATAATTGAGGACCTGATTAACTGGAGCTCAGTCTATAGCTCTGAAACCCTCTGATCTCAAACACATCCTATATTGAAACGTTGCAGCCTATGCTCTTCACTTTACCGGCCAAGTTCTTTGATGTTGGGCCACAAAGCTTCCACCTTTTCAAGATTTCATTGCTCATTCTGCTTTCACTTCTAAGAAGCTTGTAGTCGTCATCTTCAGGATGCCATTTGCTCCCTGCACTATTTTGTTTTTAGCGCATCCCATTGGTATCTTCCACTAATGGCTTTAATAGGGGGCATGATTTGGCAACCTCTGCCTAGTATCCCTTGCTCAATGTCGCCCATATATCTAATGTTCTTGATGAAGCCCAATGGTAAGCTCTCAAGACCAATCTTCCAGTGCCATATCAGGATTACTTGGAGTTATTCGCTGACTGCCTCTTCTTGTTCTGTTGCTTCCCTCCCCAATCTGGGGTATCACGTTTGGCATGTTTTGACATTTATATCTCTCTTCCCCTAGTTGCTTTCTTTCAGGGATCAGCCTCAGTCCAACAAACTTGGTTTTGAGTAGGTATAGCCCTTGCTAGCGTCCAATCTCACATAGATTTTAATGGGTTGTTTACTCTTACTGTGATCCATCCTCCCTTCCTCAAGAGGCGACCTAGGCTAATCATCTCCAAGTCAAGGATAATCAATAAAAAACTAAAAATATATCATTTTTCTGAGCGTTTTATAATATTTTTTCCTATATCTTTATCAATCTTTTATTTTTTTTCTTTTTTATATGGGACTTGACCTTTTCTCAGTTCAGCAGTCCATCTTTTCTATTTTATTCCATCAAACTGGCTCCTAGGTATACTTAGACCTACCAGTTTTCTATGGTTCAGAGGTCTTATTTTTTAAGACTTAACCTTCTAGTTTAGTTCAGCGCTCCTTTTTTTGGACTTGACCAAATCGTCAGGACATAACCAATTAAATGGTTCATTGGTCCTTTGGGAATTCTTTTTCATTATTGCTTTATCATTTTACTGCTTTAAATACTTACCATGGACTCAATTTACTATCCTTCCATCTAAGAGGTTTTTGATGGAGTAGGCGTCATTTGCCATCTTGGAAATACTCTCAAAAGGACCTGACCACAATGCATACGGCTTGTTTCTTCTCCTAAAACCATGAGTATTGCAATAGGCAACTCTTTCGCCTATTTTGTGTTCTGATAAGGCCAGTTGGTTTATATCATCCGTCATTTTTTCTTGTATCCTTTTCTTCAAAGTAGTATCAAATGCTTGTGATTGCATTTCAATCAGGATATTCATCAATCAGTCAGGTACTGCTCAGCACTCATACCCGGTGTTGTTTCCATCACCAAATATAAGATTGGCGGCAGTGTGGCCTTCCTTTCATATATCAACTTAAATGGTGTTTTTCTCATCGCTGTATGATGATTTATGTTGTAGACAAACGTCATCAAACTAAGGTATGTTCCCCATATGGAATTTCTCTCTTTGACCAGCTTCCTCAGCTTTGCAGCCAGCATTCCATTGAACTGTTCTACCAGTCCATCTGTCTCCAGCTGGTAAGGTACAGACATGACTCCTCTGGACCCTTTATTTCATTCAATTGTAGGACCACATGAGAAATGAAATTCATTCCATTATCACTTAATAGCACCTGAATGCATCCATGTCAATATACTACTTGATCCAGGATAAACTTCAAAGTGCTTGTAATGTCTACTTTTGCCAGGGCCTTTGTCTCGACCCATCTTATTAGATGGTCAATCGCAACTATGATGTATTTGATTCCACCGGAACTCATAGATAGTGGTCCCATCATGTCAATGGACACCATATTCCAAGCAATTCAGGGCAGACCAATCAGTATCCGGCCATGTTCTTGTGCAGCTTGTGCAATTGGCACTCCACACAATAAGCCTGATAGTATGCTACATCTTAGTTGATGGACTCCCAGTAGTAATGCTGACATATATGATTGATTTGACTTCTGTTGGAAATTCAGCTGACCACATTATTCATCTCACTTGCCGATTAAAATTTCAAAGATTGTTAAAAGCAATCTTGTTTGGCGATGGTTGCTGACTAAATTGTTAGTCAAAATCTACTAAAGAATATAATTTGAGGATTGATTTAATATATATTTTGTTGGGGATCATCCCCAACTAAATTGTTAGTTGTAATTAACCAAAAAATACAATCTGATGATTGGTTTTGATTACTGTTTCATTGTGCATCATCCTCAGCGATGTTAGTTAGGCAATTTAATGGTGTTTGATTGCCAATAGTCAGATTGCCATGGTGGATCGTTCAAACAGTGGATATGAATAATTAGGGTTGTTTTTACAAAGTTACTGAAGCATTTTAACGCTTGTTTTGGCAGTAGCTAGTAGTCATAATCAGGTAACATGTCCCTCAGCCCATCTGTGTACGGTTCCTAACACAAGGGAATTGTTGCCAATCTGTGAAAGATTAAACTGCTGAGTATTAACTAAAACGAAGGAATTTGCCATCATCAGAAGTTAATCCTAAGGGTTAGAAGTATTGGGAGATCAATCAGTTGATTATAAGAGAGTTATCTGAAAAGTTGTCCACCTTCTGCCTATAAAAACCCATAGCATTCTCTAATAAAAACAGAATTCAACTGCATATGGTTTTATCTTTACTTCTAAATTGAAGATTGAAGGACAATTAAGTTTATAGTTTTTTTCTCAAGTTACAGTTACCAGAGTAGATCATTGCCACCTATTTCGAAGACTCAACCTATTAGTTGTCATCATGCAACTAGTGTTTTTAATATTATTTCTAACCAAACTGTGCAGTAAAATACCCAAAAGTCTATATCTTCCTTAGACCTCTTTTTCTGACAATCTTATGAGCAGTTTGAACAAAAACTGTTTGTTCTGGTGGCTTTTGGAATAGTAAGCATGTTCTGTTAATCATCTTAAAAACTTTTCCATCTATGGTCTTAATGTTTTCCATTACTTTTCAAAGCGCACCTTGGATTTATTGGGGCTCATTCCCAATTTCTCCATTGGTTGTTCTCGGGAATAGCTCATCCACTTGCTGGTATACCACCTGGACCATTGGTAACTGCGATAAGCCATCCACATTTTGATAGGAAGCTCCAGCTTGGTGGACTATCTCACAATCATAAGCCTGTAGCTTTAGTGCCCATTGGGCTAGTCATCCTTCTGGTTCTCTTAAATTGTGTAGCCAACGCAACAAGGAGTGGTATTTCACCACTTTGAAGTGCATTCCATGGATATACGCCTAAAACTGTTTACAGTTGTAATAACTGCAAGGCATTCACACTCAGTCACAGTGTAATTCCTCTCTGCATCTGAGAGTGTCCAGATCACATATGCCACAAAATGTTAGTCCCCAAGTATATCTACTTGGCTCAGTATGGTGCCAATTGCCATTAATGAAGCATCAGTTTGTATTATAAATTTTTGATTGAAATTTTTAGAGTCTATTGAATATTGGCGTGATTCATTGAAGGAACTATGGGCCTTTTCACTCCAAACTAATCCTTTTTTGGATCCTTCAGTAAATGGAAGAGGGGCTTACCAATTCTTGCGAATAAACAAATGAATCTTATATAGTATCTGACTATTCCAAAGAACTTTTGGATATCTTGGACATTCCTTGGTTCAGACATTCGCTCTATGGCTTTGATTTTTTTGGCTTGCAGCTGCAGTCCACTAAAGTTGATTATGATCCTAGATATTCTAACTCTTTCTTGAAGAAGTGACACTTCCTTGGCTTGATCTTCATGTTGGCTGCGATAGTCACTTGAAAACTTCTCCAAGTGGCGTAAATGGTCAGTAGACGTCCTACTGAACACATTTATATCATCCAATTAGACCAGAACGCATAACAACTTCAGGTCATTCAGTATGGCGTCCATGGCCCTCTGGAACATCGCAGGCGCATTGCATAGACCCTGGGGCATCCTCATCAGTTGATAAAGCCTCTGAATAGTAAAAATTACGCATTTCCCTAGGTCTTTTTTTGAAAAATTGATTTGACAATATCCCAATATTATATACATTGCGGAGAAATACTTTGCTTCTCCCAATTGATCTAGTGCATCATCAATTCTTGATAGTATGTACAAAACAATCTTCATAATCTTGTTCAGCTTCCAATAATTGATCACCGCCTGATTAGAGCCGTCCTTCTTCTTCATGATAAGAATAGAGATTGCCTAGGGACTCAATGATGGAACTAGAAGCCCGAGCTTCACTATTTTTCTGATTTTTTCTTCCACTACCGCTTTGGCCACCTTTGACATTCAAACCATTCTCATTCTTATAAGCAAATATTCCCTGGTATTGACCTTGTGGATTACATTTTTTGCACATCTTATTCATGGTCATCTTGGACGAATACTTCCTGATACTTGTCAAATTAATTTGAGCGCCTCCTCCTACTATCTGTCTGCCAGATCAACAAGTTGCTCTTGATCAACCAAAGAGTTGATGCTTTCAGTCACCCTGGCTGGTAATCCCATTTCATTGAGGGTCTTAAAATCGTGTGATTTCCTCAATTCAACCATTGTGATTAGATGAATAAATGCGATATCTGATTCTTCTCAACCTTCATTGGTTTTTCACTCAAATTTTCCAGGAGAACTCGAATTTTTCCATGGCCTGGCATAATTATTCCTGGAGCCACCCATGGCTCTACTCTGGACTTCTTCCAGGGGCTTCCAACTTCCCCATACAGCAGCTCCAGTGTCTCCAATGTCAACCCCATATCAACTATTATCTGTGATCCCAGTGGTATGGTTCTCACATTCTTAATCCTCAGCAGAATTCCCTATTTTTATGATTTATGTTGACATTTCTCATTGCTTCTGGACAACTATTTGGTATCAAATTGGGACAATGCCATCATTGTAGATTAGGTTGATGAAGTTATTTCTACTAGTCAGTGGAGCTTCCCCATCTTTCTGATAAACTAATGGCAACGTTTGACCCAATATGGGTAACATATTATCCTCAAAGTTAAATTTAACTCCATATTTTCATAGAAACTCCATCCCAATCAGAATATTGTAGTTTTTAGTTGGCCAAAACTATCGCTGTGGCAGATACCACTAAGGATATAAATCTAAATTTGGTAAGATCTTCATCCCCTTCACTATCTTGGTTGAAACAATGTTGATGGGCGCTCCATTATCAACTATTGCCCTCACCCATACTTGATTAACTAGTATATCATTATACGTACACTCAAAGTATTGTAAAACTGTATTTACTGAGTGTATAGTGGCATTTTTTTTACTGAATTTAGGGTGTGATTTATTTGCACCAATATATCAGGAAACAAACTCCTTGATTGCGCTTAGGGGAATGACAGGTTTGCCTCATCTAATTTGACTTTGGTCAATTCTTCCAGATTATCTGTGGCTCAAATCTTGTCTGCCAGTTGTCACGCATATGGCTGAGCAACTTCCTTAATTATTTAAGGGTTGATCTCCTCAATCCAGATCTTGTTATCACGTTCACATCTAAATTGCCCACTTTATATAGCTGATCCTGCGCATCATCATTGATGAACAGATCACTAATGTCAATTTCTTTATGCATAATATTGGGAGGAATAGGGTTTTCCAAAGCTCTAGACTGACCCCATCTAGTCCATGGGCCTTTTTTCTGACTCCTGTGAAGGTTTAGACACTTTCACTTGGACCACATTAATCTGTTCTTTAAACTTCTTGCAATGTAAAGCAAAGTGTCCTTTTCCTCCACACTTGTAATATATTTACCCTTCTTATTGATCCACTTAAACTCTTTGGGCTTATTTCCTAGCAAGGTTCAATTTATGAGCTCCTTAGTGCCCTAAGCACCCTTCATGGGATTCAAAATTTTTACTGGATTCAATTTGAAACTTCTATTTGAGGCATCAAAGATAAATCCCAATATTTTAGTATGAATAACCATTTGCAATGTGGTAATCTTATTGCAAACATAGCAGACATCGTTCAATGTAAATTACAATAGGACTGAAGGGCCGCTTTCAGTGTGATCCATGCATCAAAATCATCCAGCACTTTTGCTCCAATTAAAATCTGCAATTCTTAGTAGAAGTGGTTGGTGAAACTTGCTAAGGATTCTTTCTTCTGAAATTAAATTTACCATGAATTCTTGCTTGTACTTTGACATGCATGTGGGACTTCCAAATTCCTTCATAATGGCCGCCTTGTCCTCTGATTACGACCAGCTGTACCCCTCTAGATGGGGTAACACTAGATTCTAAAAATTAGTATCCAGGCAACTCATTACTGTCAAAGCCTTTTGATGATCACCGTAACTGAACATTGTCATGTCAAATAATCAGAAAAACGCAGGGGCATTATCCCAATGGAAAGTAGGTAATTTTGGCATAGCCCTAAAATTCCTCTAAAGTTTTTAGCCACCACTCTTGGTTCAGCTACTCAACTAACTTGAGGAGTAATTTTGGGAGTCATCTCTGAAAGGGCTGTGAATGCGGGCAGCATTATTTGTGGAATATTTGCCTTTCCAACTGGAGTATGTGGAGTTCTTTATTCGGCATTGGTTACCGCATATGGCTCACATTCACATTTGGTAGTCTTCAACTCCTTGGATTGCTTAATAAGATGTTCTATATCTGCGCTGAATGCCTGAAATAAAACGCAATCTTCTTCACATTTTTTTTAAGAGTAAGACTTCTTAAACTAAATCTCCTTCCTTTTTCTATAATAACAATACTTTTCCTAAAAAATCATTGCCAAAACTAGCGATATTTTAACTACTTCCTCAATCTTGGTAACTCTCTCCTCCAAGAAAGTATATTCTCATTGCTCCACATAATTAAAGGCATTCTTGTTGATGATTGGCAACTCCATCCAGAGTTTTCTTAACTCGTCCTTGTATGCCATCTTGTCCTATTATCTTACTCAACTACAACCCCTGTAGTGAGCACCAATTGTTAAAATCCTGGAAACTATTAGCCCCTGTAGTGAGCACCAACTCTTAAAATCCTAGTTCTTCACCGATTGATAGTTCCCAGGATGATTACACTGCACAGGTTTGATGTTGTACAATCATTTGCGTTGTCTGATAATATATACTCAATTGATAATAGTTTGAAGACTATTATCTGAAGTTAAGTAGATCACTAGTGTTAGGTCCAACGCTCGACCAGTATTCCTCCTTAAAAAAACTTAAGATGTCCTCAGTAGGGATTCATTCCCTTATCCGCCTAACTTGATCCACGCTCAGATCCTCATTTACAGCCTTTTTCTGGTAACACACAGTTGGCAGCAATTCCCATCTCAGCTCAGCTTCTCTTCTCTGGATCCTTAATATTTACATTTTATCCTAGAGAGTCTCCAATTAAAGCACACAGCAATAATTCCCTTGAAGATGAATATGACTAGAAATGAATTATGCTAGAGATGTTATTATAAGCACTGGTTTTTAATCATACTAATTACTAGTTTTTTATTAAATGAATTCTTAGGGGAATTATTATTGGGAATTTGGCGCCCAACCCACAATTGGCGCCTCATTGATGAAATGGCAGCCGTTGTCATTGAATTACCCTTCGTCGTCTCATCAGCAATGGTCTTCCCCATCCTTCTAGGATTCCATCATTAGACATCCTTGAGACCTAAAACAGAAAGAGTTGGAAAATGTGTCTCTAACATTTTCCTCTTGATCCCAGAAAACCAACCATATTTTGCAAGCAACCTACTTATGTAATGGGACTTGTTACCCATTAAGGCAGGTCACAAACAAACTGATCAATTTGCTAGTTGCAAGTGGCATCACTCACTTCGCAACTTACTCCTTACATTCCCAATCAGTTGGTGATGAAACCCTACCAATCCCAATTGGTACACCTGGTAGTTAATCAACTATCAGATGCCCCTATTTCGTTGGCAACACTGCCCAACAAGATCTTAAGCATTCACTCAGATCAATATCTGATAGATCAGAACCAGGGAATTACCTAAAACCCCTAACGTTGTAACCTAAAATCAGGTTCAACTAATATCCAATACACTTTGCTATAGGGAATATCCCTAGCGACCCTTAGTAATATAGACGGCTGGAAATGTGGCAAAAACCCCAACACCCTGACAAGAGGCTCCCTGGCCCCATGAAGGGTCTGTTGGAGGGGAGGTTGATGGAGGCAGCTGCTACCTCAACGTAAAGCTGATAATAAGCTTTATAGCAGGATAACCCTTGTAGGGCTGATGTAGCTCTATTGTTCCAACCTGGGAGGCTTTAAAATTCCAGCCAGTCAAAATCGAAGATGAGACTTTAACAAGCCTTAAAATCATCAATTGATGAGATTTTTAAGGTTCAGGATGGTAAATCCTACATCTGCAATGTAGCAGGTTTCTTTGTGTAGTAGCTTTTGGCCTTCACCTACCAAACAAGGCATTTGACTAAGCCAGAGAAGCAACATACTCCTGCAAAATATGGGAAGTTTGGGTCTGATTGGCAGTTTAATTAGAAGCTGCAGCTGCAGTGGTTGTGGTAGGGGGTGGGAGAGTTGAACCCTATTTTAAAATACCACTGTATGGGTGGCAGGGCTAACATTGGAAGGAGAAGTGGTGGAAGCCGCAGCAGTGGTAAGGGTGGAGCACTTGTTCTTTAGATATCTAAGTCCAAATCACAAGGGGCGGAGGATTCAGCCATTCTTTATGTGGTCCCAGAATAGGTGGTCAGGGGTAGAGCAGATCATAATACAGGAAAATCAAAAGTTGGGGGTCCAGTTGCAATAGAAAATTTTTCATTTATGTGAGTCCCTGCAAGGAGACTGATTATTGGGAATCACACAATAGAGGAAAAGATGGGTGCATGAATGCAGCCAACCCCATGGGAGCGTCAAGCCTAGTTGCTAAAGGGAAAGATGGTTAGTCAGTCAAGAAAACTGGACCACCATTCAACGTTCACTGGCAACTGAGTTGGGTAGTAAGAAAAAGGTATTTTTATAAATAAGTGGTGTAGTCATCACAACCATGGCCTGGGCTTCACTAGAGGAGCCCAGGGCTTAGCTCCTTAAGGGGAGGAAATCAATAGAATGTTGGGTTTAAACACAATCTGCTCCATCTGAATGATGGTTGCTCTTACATATGGAAAAGCTTATCATACTTGAACTAAAGTCAAAGCGCAGGTTGCTCCAGGGGAGCACCAGGGACTACAAAGCATCACCTGGGAGCGCACAAGGCTTTAATCTAGATCCTGAGGGGGACAAAACAGCCTGTGGGATGGTGGCTTGATTAGCCAGCCTGGGCGTGCTTTGGCAGCAGCTGAAAATGCCAGTAGGTGACACACCACCACCCCACACAAGGGCAGCATACAGAAAACACGTCATTTTAAAAAAATCTGGTGGAGCAGCAATAAATGGCGCAAACTTACTTATATTGACAAATTTGAATCTAATCAATCAAGTAATCATAACAAAAGATAGAACCGCCACACCTGAACCTATTAAGGCTTGGTTATTCCATAAGTAGGAGTGAATTCAATATAGTTCAGCTCTGATTCATTTTTTATTGACATGTTTTGGATGGACAGCCGCCATCCATTAATTTTATAACAAAGGTAACTCTTATTAACTCAGATTTGGCGCTGTCACAGAAAGCAAAGCCTTCTGAGCTTGACTCTACACATGTATCAGAGGTAGAAAGTTGGTGCATCAAACAGCTACAACAAAGGAAGGGATAATGCGTCTCCAATGAAAAGGCTATATATCTTTTGACAGGCTCAAAAGTTGACAAAAGTTATGATTAAGGGCTATATGATACCCTTATAGAATAATAAGATTCTGAGCACTTAAAAAGATCGCAAAGATACTTAATGTATTTGAACTTGCCAGCGCCTTTTTTGATGTAAACCATGTGAGGAGGTTTGAACCTCCTGCTATTGTGAACCACCTCAGTTGTTAGGACTTTTACTCAGAAAATTATGATACATCTAAAAAATTTGGTCAGTTGCATGAGTACGCTGGAAATTTCTGCAGTTATAATGTGAATCAATTTAAAACCACAAACTTTTTCAGATTCTTACTAATGTAAGATGTTCTTACTACAACTAAAAGAATGAGAATATGAACATGAGCTTATGAAATCAACTAGCTGACTGAGGAAGCCAGCTTCAAAGTTACTCAAGGAATTTTTAATAAAATTGGGAGATTGAGCCTGTACATACTATAGGGATGCTACAATCATTGGAAAGACATGGACATACACTTACAAGCCATTGAGCAGGATGATATTGACTTTCATGCCTCATGAATTAATTACTTTCACAACCTGCAAGGACAAGGAGGAGTTTAAAAAACCAATAGTATCAGGCTAACTACCCTCCCTGATATCAAACATACCTTGTAACAACTCTGGGTAAGGGCTAAGCATGCCCATGGTGGTATCAAGAAGTCACGTGATACTTTTAACATTGTTACATTAATGGTGTTAAAAGATACTCTATATCTCTAACAAAAATGAGCAAAAATTTAGCTTCTAAACACGGATTTGGGCAACAATCAAAGTATAAAATTAGCAAACTAGAATTTATTTATATAAAATCACAACATGAGTTTAGACATTTAAAGCTATGGTAATACCATCAATAATAGTCTTGGACTACTGACTAAATTTGGCTTATTGCCTCGATGAAATGAACAAGACCCGTCTCCCAATATCCCTTATAATTATTTTTGTCAGATTAAAATTTTTAATTGCTGGCTTTCACTTATAATAATATTTATAATTTTATCTAATAAACTTTTGGGCTATCTTAGCTTAGAACTCTTTAAGGAGGTCCCAACACTATAGGTCATTTATTACTATCTTAAAAATGATGGTGATTTAATTCATCTATCAAGTTAGTCTGACAACTTTTAATCAAATCCAATAAATGCCTATAATGTGACTATCAATTTGGAAGGAATTCCAACTAGAAGTCTAGCCAAGTCATCGTCTTTCTGTGCCACCTGGCGATCCTTGTAACCTCACTAGTCATGTATTTATGCCATCAAGGCATGGGCACCATATGCGGTGTGTTATTTTATATGATTTAAATAGCAAATATCTTAGATATCTAGGCCTGGATCCTAAATCACCTTTCCAGTAATATGTGAGTTACAAACACTCTAACTAAAAAGAAAATATTAGAATTATCATAGACTATAAGGAACAGTTAGGCACCATATAGCTTTCTTTGGACTACATACTGCTAAAGATGGATAACTACTAAGCTGCTCACAAGCACCAATAATTAGCTTCTACTAAAGAACCACTTTAAGACAAAACATATAATGGTCACACATTGAACTGTGCAAACAGCTTACCCACAATGTGACCTTTTCTTTATGCCTAACGTTTATGCTCACTTACACTACTGGAAAGGGTACTACCAACGAATTTTACAGATGTATAAAATTCTAGTGATAAATGTGGGATCCACCGATGGATGCCACAAATATTCTTAATAAAGTGAGGATCTTACGTTTTAATAAAAGTATAAAATATCACTTTGTTAAAGTTTTTATGTTTTTTATTATTCAGCTGGGCAAAACCAAAAGAAGGTCCTTTTCTTGATACTAGTTTTTCCTATTTAAACTAGTTCAGATTTTGAGACCATGGGTATTTAAGACAAAAGAATGTAAAGCTGAGTTATCCAAATTAGGGAATATAGGTTTTTGGCCTATCAGATCGAAGATAAAATTTTTTATGGAAAAACTGACCCATTTGGTATGATTTGATGCATTGTATCCAATCACCAGAAAGTAAAATCTTTTCACCTCAGCGGTGGTCAGACTCATGTGGTAATGATTGGTTAATGTTTGCCCTATCATCATTGAGTAAAATCTTTGCATCTCAGAGGCAGTCAGATTCATGTGGTAATGATTTGTTAATTTTTACCCTATCATTGTCGAGTAAAATCTTCACACCTCAGAGGTGGTCAGATTTGTGTGGTAACAAACACCTCAAATTCAGCTGAGAAATTGGAGAAACCTATGATCAGTTCTTACCTTATTACGCCAATTTTGGTTATAATCCTTATTTTTCTGATAGTTGGGAGTCCACCGAGAATCCACCAAGGTCTTTTCGCCATTGGTACTCATATCATTAATAACTACAATATTATTCAAAGATTGGGCAGGTGATGGGCCAATTATGGTAGCAGATTTGGGAGCACTCATACCTCCAACATTCTTTCTCCTAAGTCAAGAAGGTGAATGTCCAACATTGCCCCCCTCAAGAATGTTGGGAGGGGTGTAGGGTCGTAGGAAGCAGCCATGTACCCAGTTTATGATAATTCCGGTGGCCAGAGACTTTATAGAATACTCATTTCCTCTCTTATACGTGATGGTAAATGGCCCCTCCCAGATTGATCCAAGTTTGCCACTTCGAGGAGTTATGCGATTATGGTAATATAAAATCTTATCTGACACTTGGAAAGAGGGTAGGGAGCTTGAGCTCATTGGCAGCTTGGCCTTCTTTAGTAACTGTTTTAGCTAGGTTGGTCATAGCCTATGATTGAAACTAAATGATGCGGTTAGCTAAACTTCACATGGCTTTCTTGGGTTCCTCTCCTCTAGAGAAGGCATCCTTAGCTAATAGAGCAGGTATTCCCGGTTCCCTGCCATACAAAACTCGGAAAGGGGACATTTTCAGAATTTGAAAGCTAATTCTGTAAGCCATAAGCGCGCTTGGAGATAATGATACCAATGAAGGAGATCAGACGTAGCCATTTTCCATAAAATAGAAACCAGAGTACCATTTGCTCGCTCCACTGTACCATTGGTTGATGGGTTATATGGAGCTGAGAACAGTTGCTGGGCTCCCGTGGAAGTAGCCAAGATTTTAAATACTCTGGAGGTAAAATTTTTCCCGTTGTCGCAGAGTAATACTTGAGGGCACCCATGTTGAGTGAAAATATTTTGGTGGAGAAAGGTGGCAGTGGCCTTAGCAGTTTGTGCTAGCAATGCCACAGCTTCAACCCACTTTGTGAAGTGGTCAATGCCTACCAAAATATATCTGTTTCCACCTGTGGTTTGAGGAAGCGGCCCTACTACTCCAAGCTTATTGTATGGAATGGCTGTTGCAGGGTAGTTGGCTGATATTAATATCTAGTCTTGAATCAAGACTGCTTCTTACACATAAGGCAAGAATCCAAGACTTTGACAATGGCTTCCATGATTCCCTCCCAAAAATACCGATCCTTTATCCACTCATAGGTTTTCTTTGCTCAACAATGGCCTAAAGTTGAATGAGATTCCAGGATGACAGGTACACGTTCTGAGGGTCATAGGTATGGCAACCACTTCGCCCCCACTTGCTTGTACAACTTCCTGCTATCCACTTTAGTATTATGGGAGTTCCAGGCCAACATCCTCTGTACAGGCTCATCCTCATCTTCCCAGTCGTTTGGGGTCATTAGAAGATCATACAGTCGCTCCGCTTCACTGTTATCTAGGTGGAGGATGGGCAGCCAAGTTAACCCATCAACATTCATGTGGTGGGATCCAGTGCGGTGTTCAATCTTCATATCATAATGCTGGAGCTTTAGAGCCCAGCGATCTAAGCGCCCCGTAGGGTCCTTCATGTTTTGCAACCATTTTAAAGATGCGTGGTCCGTGATCACAGTGAAAGAGGTCCCATACAAGAAAGGGCGGTAATGCTTCACTGCGAGTAGAACAGCAAGACACTCCTTCTCAGTAACACTATAGTTGTGTTCTGCCTTTGATAGCATTTTACTAAAATATGAGACAGGATGATCTACCCCTTTTTCATCTAATTGGGATAGGATGGCCCCAACGGCGTAGTCTGAAGCGTCTGTAAACAAGATAATTGATTTTATATAATTGGGATGCCTTAGGATAGGCCGTTTTTGCAGCAGCAACTTCATTGTTTCAAAAGCAGCCTTCTGTTTAGTGCCCCATTGAAAAGGGATATTCTTTTTTAGTAAGCGAACAAGGGGCTCGCTGAGTTGGGCAAACTTAGGGATTAACTGATGGTGTTACCCCATCATCCCTAAAAATACCTGTATATCCCATAGGTTTTTTTGGGGGGGGAGGCATACTGGCAATCGCTTCAACCTTATCTTGTATGGGTTGGATTCCCTCTCAAGAAATGGTATGTCTGAGGAAATTTAATTTCTTTTGGAAGAATGAACACTTTACAGGCTTTAATTTGATAGTTGAGTGTCATAAGCGTTGGAATACCTCCTTCAAATGATCAAGGTGTTCATTAAAGGTCTTTGAGAATATGGTAATGTCGTCAAGGTAGATGATAACGCAGGTTAACTTGAGATCTTGCAAAATGTGATTAATTTCATGCTGGAAAGAAGCAGGTGCGTTGCACAACCCTTAAGGTAATCGCGTGGGTTGGAAAAGACCTTCACTGCATATCAACGCGCATTTCTCTTGATCTTGAGGAGATATATCCATTTGCCAATAACCACTGGCCAAGTTCATGGCAGAGAAAAAATTTTGAGCCTGAAAGCTGGGCCAGGGCATCGTCAATGCGTGGGATAGGATAGCTATCCTTTTTTGTAAGATTGTTTAACCTGCGGTAATCCATGACTACCCAGTGACCTCTGTTTTTTTTCTTAATTAGCAGAAGGGGGGACCAAAGGGCTTTGTGAAGGAACTAATAACCCCGCATCTAATAACTGCGTGAGTTCAATCCTCATTTGTTGCTCCTCCACCTTTGACTTGAAATAAGGTTTTGACTTAATGGGATGGGCATCACCCACATCGATGGAGTGACACCAGCCCTTCAGTGTGCCATAATCATTGTCCAACTTCGAGAATATATCACTATACTCATCCAGAAGAGTATGCACTTTCTACAACTCATCTGAGGTCAGCTCATCCGAGATATGGACGTTTGGTAAGGTACATACCAGGTTATCTGCAGGCAGGCCTAAATCTGCCATCAAACCAATGGAGTGGACTTGTTCAACTTCCTCCACAGGAGTAAAAGCCCTCGGCCCACCTCCTGGTGCTTTCTTGCAATTATGTCCTTTTTGGTGAGGTTTCCCAACAGTAGAGTAATAGGCCTCTGATAGGCTGGGTCTAAAACGCCAGGCAATACCCGAGGCTCAAGAGGGCTAACTCCAACGATGATTAAGAGGTGTAATAAGCAGTGGCTTGGAATTTGGAGTGTGACTTTTGTGTCAACCACTCGTTGTTCACCCAGCTTAATCACCCTCTCATCTGCCACTTAGAATGGAATACCTTTGATAGCATCCACTGAATCAGGCAATTTCTTAGTGTTGCGCCCAGAAGTAACATAATGTAAAGACTATGTGGAAGAAGGGTATTCAACCAAGCAGGTGTAGCCATTCTTGATGGGTTCTTTGTTAGATAAGATTAACGGATCTTTGTAGTTCATTAAAGATAGGAACCGTTGCTTCATGTTGATGATGCCTTCATATTTGATCATAAACTGAGTACCTATGAGCATATCATAAGAGTTATTATCTAAGGCCACAGCGGGGGCTGATAGGATAAGCTTCCCAATGTGTATGGGAAGAGAGGAGTAAGCGCCAAGAGCGCGGGTGTTGTTTGGGCCCGCAGTTCCTTATTTGATAAATTCAAGTCAGGCATCAATTTAATCTTTTTTCATCATCCGAGATGAAACGCATTCACTGGAGAACCTGTATCCAGGATATCCATTACTCGGACTTTGTGAACAACTACTTCAACCTTGGTAAGTGTGCTTCCAAAGTTAGCTGACAGCGCTAAGACCTCCTTGAGATGAAAAGTGGAGGTTAATTTGCATGCGGTCTCAGGGTGAGTCTCCAAAATAGACTGCATGGTATGCCTTCGCTGTAAAGGGTGAATTAGACTCGATAGGAGCTGATCAGCATCACTGGCTGTGTCAATAATTGCCATACAACCTAAAACTTGGTGGAGGTAAGTATCCTCAGGTATGGTGGTTTCATCTACTACTTTGGCATTTAGGCGATCAGGGACCTCCACTTCCACGGGAGCTCCCAATAAGTAGTACCCAGCATCATCGTAAGCCCCCTCAGAGTCAGCTTCAGAGGTATTCTCAACCATGGGCAAGGTTGTAATTAAAGTGGGGGAGACTGCCACGAGGGGTTGAATATTTAGCTTCGCTTTAACCAGCATTTTCAAAACCCCAGTAGTTCTGGAGGATATACTCTTAGGATGCGCACTTGTTGGCTGAGTTGAAAGAGAACCCACAGTAGGGATCTCCACTTTACGTTGCACCAAAGAAGCAGGTTTTTCAGAGAGGATAGCATAGGTGGCCTTACTCCCAGCGGTTCAGTAGGCCGTTACTCTAGCTTTTTGAGACGGGAGAAAAAGCTAGCTAGTTGCTTTTTGAGAGCAACTAATCAGGATTAAGGAGAGCTGCTCACATTTACAGCCTCCATTGCTTTGTTAATACTTATCAAAGTATTCAGGGGATTTGACCCCTTTAGTGAGCACCAGTTTGTGGGATCCACCGATGGATGCCACAAATATTCTTATCAAAGTGATGATCTTACTTTTTAATAGAAGCATAAAATATAACTTTGTTAAAGTTTTTATGTTTTTTATTATTCAGCTGGGCAAAACCAAAAGAAGGTCCTTTTCTCAATACTAGTTTTTCCTATTTAAACTAGTTCGGATTTTGAGACCATGGGTATTTGAGGCAAAAGCATGTAAAGCTGAGTTATCCAAATTAGGGAATATAGGTTTTTGGCCTATCAGATTGAAGTTAAAATTCTTTTTGTGGCAAAACTGACCTATTTGGTAACAATTTGATGTATTGTATCCAATCATCAGCGAGTAAAATCTTCTCACCTTGGTGGTGGTCAGATTTTTGTGGTAATGATTGGTTAATGTTTGCCCTATCATCATTGAGTAAAATCTTTGCATCTTGGAGGCAGTCAGATTCATGTGGTAATGATTTGTTAATTTTTACCCTATCATCATCGAGTAAAAATTTTTCACCTCAGAGGTGGTCAGATTTGTATGGTAATGAACACCTCAAATTTGGCTGAGAAATTGGAGAATTCCTATGATCAGTTCTTACCTTATTACGCTGATTTTGGCTATAATTCTTATTTTTCTGATAGTCGGGAGTCCACCAAGAATCCACCAAGGTCTTTTTGCCATCGGTACTCATATTGTTAATAACTATTTATTATTTGAAGATTGGGCAGGTGATGGGCCAATCATGGTAGCAGATTTGGGAGCACTCATACCTCCAACGTTCTTTCTCCTAAGTTGAGAAGGTGAATGTCTGACAATGGATAAAAGGAACAATTTAGAACCTTATAGCATTAAAAGGTGAAATAGTTAAAATTCATAAAAAAGATTAAGTATGAGCTTTACGCCAGGCGTTGGAATTTGATATGCCCATATTACTCAGCCAATTAGATTAAAATAGAGCTGCTTGGAGTTTTATAATACTTTTATTTCTCGTTGCAAACACTTTTGCAACCTATTCAATTCAAGACTGAATCTAGTTTGATAATTTCACATAGGAGATTAGTCTGCGCCCATGTCAGGGAGCAGTTGGGCAAGCAAGGTAAGAGGAGCAGGCGGAAGGCCCGCGGCCTCCAACATTTGAAAACGCCCTGGAGAATCTGGCAGAATAGACAAAAAATCTCAAAAAACCGGCGGTCACAATTTCCCTGGAGATACTCGCATGGCAAGCACAATGCAACCAGTATATCAACATGCCACATTCCTAGCCACTTTCATCGGTGGAATTCGGAGTCCGTGTGTATCTGGACATCCAAAAAATGGCCTTACAGTAAAAATTTTGTGAAGATGTACACAAAATTTTCCCGACCGCGGTGTACGTTGCACCTCACTCCATGTCATGCAGTTGGCTGGACCTAGGTTTCAAAAGCAAAATAGCAGCAGACAAGGCTGCAGCGGTGCGCATAGTGGCTAACCTCCTAGAAGGGCAATGGGTCGTCGAAACCAAATGCACCAGATGGACAAAATCAAACCAAATTTTCCTCACATTTGACTTTTTGCCTACTACGGTAAAACGTGACAATTTGGAGCAACACCTGAAAGATGGTCTCTCCGTATACAGCAAAATACAATCTTTTGAAATGCAACGCTTCATGCTGATGCCACACCTGTGCACTGGCAAAGCCATCACAGTTCTGACCCCAACTGAGGAGATCGTGAAGGACCTAACCCAGATTCTGCACTCCACTTTTATTGATATTGCAGGGAATACCACCCACCCATTCCAGGTGACCGTGGACAGCGCGCCCCCATTTGCACCCACTATGATGCATTCGGCCATAAGGTGCATGCATGCTCCATCAAGGAGGGCGTCACATTCCAAGAGCACCCCTCAGCAGCCATGGCCAGCGGAGAGGCGCACTACAAACCAACTGCAAGCACCAAGGAGGCTTTCCCGTGGGGAGCACAAGGCTGCTACCTATTAGTAAAGCCCATCTCCCCACAGGAGCGGAAGAAGGCCAAGCAGGCCTGTAGGGCCGTGGCCAAGGAAGCGGCCAAGGCCACCACCACCATCCCACACTCACAATCTCAGGAGGACATGGAGACCTTTGGCGCGGAAGCAACTTGGGAATCCATCATCCAATCAGATTGGGAAGCCCATGCTGAGTGGGCCACTCAATCTGAGGATCCAATGGGAGATTCAATCTCACCCAATCGCTGCACCCAAGCTCCAGTCAAAACTGACTTGGGACCTATCTCAACTGAGAAATTTTTTTTGACCCGCTCAATGGTGCACCAAACTCATCCGCACCACAAAAAATTCGTCTGACGTTAGGAAAACAAAAAGTGAAGGTCAAAGCCAACATGACTCTTTCTGCAAAAATCAACAAAAACCCTGATAGCATTGCTGCTAACACCTGCGCTGCTGTGAAAGCCCATGGGGACCTTGAAGAGGCTGGTGGGCCCAGGGGCCCACCCCTTGCACCTAAGGTGCGAGGGGGAAACCTTCACTCTAGGGACGTTGAATATCGCCGGACTCAAGGCCTCCCCATCCCAGGCTAGGAAACTGAGTTTTTACAACACAATTTACCCGTGGATATCCTGGCCATCCAGGAGTCCCACTATTCCATGAGGTTCCGAGGAAGCTTGGAAACAATGCTCCTCCCATCCCTATCCTTTTGGTTGAAGCACTGTGGGGTGCTAATTCAGAAAAATAATTTTTTCAAATTCACATCCTCAGAAACATTCCTAAATGGCCGAGTGCTCATTGTCACCTTCTCGTGGGCTGATGTTGCACATGCAATTGTCAACATCTATGCCCCAAACAGTGCACACGAGCGTCAGGAATTTTTCTCATCAGTCAAATCCCTCCCGCTACCCCCTGATTCTTTCCTAGTTGGCAACATGAACTGTTGGCTAACCTCACCATCGGACCAGTGGCCTCCCTCACCCCACGCCCCACAGGGTCATGTAGAACTATGCGTTCTAAAAGCCACCCTTGGGTTAATGGATGCACTGCCGTGACATGCCCCACTGCTCAAAAACATGACGCGTCCCCACGTCCACAACGACCAATTAAGGTCCATGACCCGCATCGACCTTATTCTAACACTGGCGAAATTCCAACCCCACATCTCCCACTTCAAAACAACAAAAATGGAATTCTCCGACCACCGACTGGTCTCGATAACCTACCACTTGCCCATCACAGTTGCAAAGGCCCCACATTGGTGCAAAATCCGCCCCCCCAAGCTCGCGTCACCAGGATTTTCCACGTGGGTGGAAGAGGCAACTTTGGCAAAATTGTTTGTTGCACCATTTTGTGTGGACCCCATTTCAACATGGGCAACTTTCAAAGAGGACACCATCCGCCACTATCGCCATCTTTCCTCCAGATGCTCACAAGCCACATTGGCGGTTATCTCACGCGCTCTGGTGGAATAGGCCCACTTGGAGTCCAACATTCCAGCCACAGGATACAGCCCTGTATGGGGCCAGAAGTGGGCAGAGGCAGCCGCCCACCTCAACGCACTCGAAAGGCAACACAAACATCAGGTTTGTGTTCAATACAGGGCCACACGCATCACTAAAGGTGACAAGTGCACCGCATACTTCTTTAAAAAATTTTGCACTACGCCAGAGCGTGGCCTGCACACAGGTGCAAAGATCAGATAATTCCATTGAGAACATACTGGCCAAAGTGGCAATCGAAATGCAAAAATATTACTCCAAAATATAATGAGCTGAACCAATTCAGCCAAACAAAATGGCGGAATTTCTCAACTGAGCTCATATATGCACCATTTTCTGATACCCGGAAATAATAAAGTAATTACTCCAAATGAATATGGACAGCCATTCGTGGTACGCCAAACCAAAAATACCCCAGGACCAGATGGCATTCCATATGAGTTCTACAAAAAATATTTCAAATATATATCCCCATTGCTGCTAACCTCACTTAACCAAAGCCTATTGGAAACGCACCTCCTACCAGGAGGACATGAGGCCTTTACTGTCACACTCTTCAAGAAAGGGGATAAGCTTGACTTAGCCAACTGGCGCCCCATTTCTCTAACAAACACAGACACCAAAATTTTAACAAAAATCATGGCTAACCTTTTAGGGACTGTAGCATCTGCCACCAGCTCCCCAGAACAATTCAGTTTCATCCCCAGAAGGTCAATTTGGGATAACGTGCACTCCGTGGCTAATGCATGTCAGTCAACAGCCTCTGGGGCACTGGTATTCTTGGACCAACAAAAGGCCTATGATAGAGTAAACTGGGAATACCTAAGGGCCTGCCTCCATCAATTCCGCCTACCTCCCCCCGATTCATCAACTGGGTGATGCTGCTCACGGAATCTGCAACAATGGCAGTGCGTGGCCCAGGCTTCCTAACGGAATTAGTCCGCCCTCAAAGGGGCTTGCGACAAGGGGACCCCCTCAGCCCACTCTTATACAACTTCAGCCTTGACCCACTACTGCGAAATGTGAATGCCCAACTCACTGGGGTCCACGTGCCAGGCCAAGCCCCAGTCAAGATAATGGCGTTCACAGATGATTGTGTGGTGGGGTGTCTAATAATCAAGATGAACGCGCGCTTGTAGCTCTCATCCAGGAGTATTCCCGGGTAAGCAACGCGGCACTGAACGCTTCCAAAACTGAAATCATCCTCCTTGGTCGGTTTCAGAACTGCTGGACCCCAGCAATTAGTTCCCAACCTGGCCCATCTACTCGCCCACGTCCTCGCCCTACTAATTCAAAACACACCGCCCCACTGGTGCTCCCCTTCATGCCACGTCCTACCATAGGACCAGTACGCCATCTGGGCGTGTGGATGGAGGCAGGCGGATACGCGTCAGCAGTAATGGAGTGCTATATTCTGGATAACGTGATGAAGCGAATCGCCTCTCTCAGAGCCCACCCTACTTCCCTTACTGGCAGGATTGTTTTAGCCAACTCTATGCTCCTCTCCAAAGTCTGGTTTGGAGCCCATGCCATCTCCTTCTCCCCAAGCTTCTACAAATCCTTGTACGCCTTTCTGCAAGGATGGCTTTGGTTGGGCCGCCTTTCACCAGTGCGGCTAGAGGTCATGTTTGGCCCTCATCATCAAGGTGGCATGGGCCTGCTTGACTTCAAAGCCCATGCCGCCAAGATCCTGGGCACCTGGATCGCGGCCATCACCGCTCCTACACTTCCATCCCAACACTGGTCCTGCGCGGCCCGCTCCAACTTCTCCCAAGCCTTGGGCCTCAACAATCCATCAAACCCCCACTCCCTGATGAAATACCTCGCATCACACACATCGGCCACAGGTCCTCACGGGACCAAAACCCACTACAAACGAATCCTACTCTCCATGCGAAGCGCAGAGTGGATAATTCGAATTAGCAGAAATACAACCTAAAGAGGCCGCCTCTCTCCTTAGTTCACACAGGAGGTACAGGAGCTACCCATCCATGATGGCATGATCCCCATTAGACCCCATGTCCTATCCAGGGTGGACTACCTGGACATAATGGACATCCCTTATTCCACTGAGACCCAAATAACTATATGGAAATACGCACACCATCCTCTGTTGCAACCTCAAGTCCGCTCCCATGTGTGGCGCTGCCTGAGGCGGGTGTATCGTACAGCTGAGCGCTCTAACGCTTTACACTCATCCTGTGTCATGTGTGGCCAGTATGGAACGCTGTTCCACCGCCTGGAGAAGTGCCCCACCTCTAAAGTGATATGGCGCGAAGTTCAACGTCTGCTGGGCCAGGATCAAACGCATCCCTTCAGTCTGTCAAGAGATATGTTTGCTTTATCAATGGCCTCCCCCTTCCACCCTCCCTCCATGCTCTGGTGGTTGCAATCGCCATGTGGACTATCCACACGATTGTCTTGTATGCCATCGCTGGCTCCATCCCCACCCTCCCAGAAGCTGTCCACAGATTCCAGTCTCATTTGGTGGACCACTTTCAAGCAAGGATGTTTGGATACTCCCACCGCGTTGCCGACAGCTGGTCTCCTTCTGGTTCCCAGTCTGGTTCATCAAATCAGACCCCTTCCTCCACACGTGCTCAATAGTGGCTACGGCCCCTTCACACGTTCCCTCCCCCTCCCCATAAGTGGCGTTCCCGCTGGCAACAAGAGATAGCATCGCTTCTCTGGGATGCCTCCCCTAGTACTAAGTTTGTCTTTCCTGAGTCATATTCGGAAGTGTCCGTCCCATGGTTGGCCTTCCCCACAATAAATTAAAAAAATAGAGCTGCTTGCCCACTAAGAGATTAAATCCTCTAGTGGATGTGGGAGTTATCTTTTTAATTGATAACTATTGTTTAATAACTAATTCAAATGAACTTCAACTATTTATTTAACTGAGGCAAGCTGACCAGGGGATGGACAATACCAAAACTGAAACTCCAAAACTAACCAACCAAAAAACATCAATCAACCCTTTTTTTGAGCAACGAGACAAAAAAATGAAAAATTACCTACCAGGTGGCTTAGCAGCGAGCCACTTATCCCATCATGGCATATGGGGAGGGGGATCGGGCAGATCATCATCAGGCTCAGCATTGTAAAGGCAGATCAATGCTGAGAGAAAGGGGATTGGGGAATCTGCAGGATGGGGGTCAATGTGGAGTAGATAGTTGTTAAGATCAACAATTTGGGCTTGGATCAAAGCCTCTATGAGTTTGACAACATGGTGTTTAGCCTTGATCTGGGCATCAAGAATTTGTTTTAATTTTGCATTGTTGGCTCTTGTGGTGCATGTAGATGGGAAAAAATATGCCAGTTCACCGACAAACTTGACAGCAGTGGTGGCAGTTTCATGGAGACGTTGGATTTCCTATTTTGTGGTAGGAGGGTAATTGGAGGGGAAAAGTGGGTGCAGCCCTTTTTTAAATTCTGCAACAGATTCTGCACGCAATTTGCAAAAATGGGGATTAATGGATGAGGACACCGCGACCTCATCAAGCTGGTGGTCACTTTGGTAATAGGTGGCTTTGGGTTTGGGGACATATTGGTTGGTCAGGGCTGGGGCATCAAAGTCTGAATTCAGATAAGTTACTAAATCAATTGGATAACTTGGTGGTGAAACAAATTCACCATATTTGGTCACTTCCTCCAATATGTTCCAGAGATCTTGGTTAATTTGGTAAATATGGTGGTAGGTGATTTTGGTTGGGTAGGTTTTGAAATGGAAGATTTTCTTGATTAAAAATTGCTCCAAGGCTGCATCCAATTGGTTAACATGGGTGTGCATTGACCAGCTTGGGTTTGAGGTACTAGATTTTGCTTCTGATTTGAGTTCAAGGCCTGTGGGGGTTGGGGCAGCCAAAATCCCCATTGAACGCTGTTGGTGTGACCTCATGTGTGGAGTTGGCCATGTTTGCAGGGTGTGACTTATAATGTCATGCTTTTTTCATATGGTCCAATTTATAGCAGAGGTGCAAATTGTGCGACTGTTGTCAGTGTGGGCTCAAAAGAAATGCCCAGGTGTGGATGGGATATAGGCACGCGGTGGGATTTTCTGGGCCATGTTCAGCTGGTGGGGGGTAATAGTGGCCATTGCCCAAGGTGCCGTGAGGCGTTCAGCACCACTTGGGACAATGAATTGGAGGATAGGGGTTTCACCATAAGTGGACAGCCCTGACATCAACTCCTCATAAAGTGTTTGAGGGGGAAGGTGTGAGGGGAGGCTCACAAAGGTTACCACAAGTGTGTTATCATCTGGGAGGCGTGTTTGGGTGGTGGTAATGGGGGTGTTTTTGTATATTAATGGCATAGCTGCTGCATCGGCTGCATCCTCTTTGGTGGAAACCAATATCAAATTAGATCTTGTAAGGGTGGAAGTTGATAAACCCTTCTGGAGCAAAGATGGCCGTTGCCAGCTCAATTATTGCTTTATCAGTGTACAGGAATAGACATCCATACTCAACGCGGATGAAAAGCAACTATTGGATCAGGGTAGGACTAGGGGGTGGGGTGAGTTGGGTGGACTTGTGCGAGGTGCAGTGCTAGGTCCCTTGGAGGTACATAGAAGTCAGATGTATTTGGTGGACTGGATGTGCCAGTCTGTACGCATTTGCCTGCTGGGTGGTAAACGTTAGTGGGTGGAGCACTGCTGCCCCAGTATGGGGCAGCAGGTGGTGGATCTCAGGACATAGATTTGGAAATTGATGTGGTGAGGCGGTGGTGAAAAATAGGCTTGTTTTTCAAAATTGCTCAAAATTGATGTCAAGTGGAAAAAGCCTAATGGACTTCAACTAATCCACCAGGTTTTATTATGCAAAATTGGTAATGTAACATTGGAATGATCCCCAACAAGCATTTAATATATGGTTTAATTGATAATTAAATAATTATAAATTAAATTATATTACTCAATTGAGGTTTTCCATCCATTTTCTAAGAATCTATGATTAGTTACTGAAGCATTAACAATGCTTTAGTAGTTTTTAGTTTAACCTTTTTAAGTGAATTAACCTTTCTTTAATAAGTAAAAGGTACTATTACCTAAGCAGGCTGCTAGACTAATTAGGGAACGTCGCAGAGGTTAATTTATATTGTGGGGACACTTTTGTCAATTAACCAGAAGAGGTTGCAACGTTGGTGGTGGTGAAATCTAGCTAGGCGGATGAGGAAAGTCCTTGTGGGTGCGACTCAGAGGGTAATTTTACTGACAACAGCTGACGTTTCCCAGTGAGGCGCCAATGGAGGAGTTGTTGCCAGATCCCCTATAAATCACCTAATTTTTAAGCAAGTAAGCTGATAAAAATAGTGCAATTAATTATAATTTAATTGTATACATTTTTCTTATTGTACTCTAGGGATTAGAGTTTGAGGATTGGATATCCTTTGTCTATTTTATTTTCTATTAAGATCTCTGCTAACTCTTTGAGAGGAGAGAAAAGACAAAGAGAGAAGTTTCTATTTTTCAGAGATACCTTCATCAGTTAGAAGGTCAAGCACCAGATTAGCTTTAGACTTAATCCCAACTTGGTTTTGAGTAAGATCATCTTAAATAATAATCTTCAGATTATTACTACCCTAATTTATTCAAAGAAATAATTCATACAACACATACTAGCAACCTGAGAATCTAGCTGGAGAGACAAAGCGTGCCATACACCTAGAAGTTTATATTTGGTGCTTATTGCTAAGAGTAGCCAGCGCTCAAAAGTTAACATTTGGTTCTCACCACATGGTTAGTTAAATAAAAAAATTTAATATGAGAAGTTTTCCATAATGTCTTATATAAATGAACATAGGATACTTCAAATGGAATTTGAGATTTTTAACAAGATCATGCTGAGCTCAGTGTTACAAGCTGATGTTGCTACCTTGGGGGAGCTTGTAACTAAAGCTGAGAAGGAGATTGAACAGGTCAGAAAATTAATAATGACCTTTACAGAAAAATACCTTCTTGAAGCAAAAGGAGAGTTAACTAATTAAGAAATTTTACTTTAGAAGACTAAATGTGAACCATACAGAGAATGCTTCTTCTGGGTTCAGGAGGACAGGGTGTGAATGTTGAAGTAAATTGGGTAAATCAAAAACCACAAGTGTGATTGCGTTAAAATAGAGGCAAATGAAGCCATTGATAATATGTATGAGACTTTAGTTGGGAAGATACCCCAATTGAAAAATATGCCTAAAAAATTCACTGCAATGTCAGAGATGATTCTTGAAGCTACGCCTATCACTATTGGGTTTTTGGGCAGGAAGACCCGCCAGAAGTATTACAGAAGAATTTTGGAATGTACCAAAATTGCTCACATTCCACTGGGATAATGCATCAGTGTTTTTCCACCTTTTTGAGATGACAATGTTTGGATATGGGTACTGAAAAACAGCGGTAACTGTAATGAACTGCCTAGACACTGATTTTTAAGATCTGGCATTGACACATCTCAATGGGACAATTGGAAATATTCTGAAGCTAAGGCAGCTATTATTCTTGAGTTTGGTAATCTCACTCAAGTTACACTGTAAACAAGAGTTTATGGACTTTCAATGAAGAAAGGATGAAACAATGGTTGCTTTTGATGAATGATCTTACCAGAACTTGCATATTTTGGCCATTGCAAATGTATTTACAGATTTCAATGCACGCATAGCCAAGCAAGTGGCGCTTCAGTCCTACAGAGTATTGAATCAGATTATGGCGTCAGTGCTTGTGAATCAAACTGCTACATCACAGATGGTGGATCATCTCAGGATGCTAAAAGCAACGTTTCAAAGCACCCAATTGAACCGTATAAGTTATTTAAACTAAAGCTTAAATATCATTAAATTCACTGAGATCATTTAAGGTGCCTGAGAACAAGTTGTAATGGGGAATAACCCAAAGGACAGAAATGAGCTGATAGAATTCCAATATGCTGTTACCAATGTGGAAAAGTTGGGAATGTAGTTGCCCAATGTTGGGATAAGAAGCTTAAGGAGCAAGTAAATTTAGTTCAGGCTAAAGAGAACAAAAATGTTCAAGAGTCAGGAAAAAGGACCGGCAGTCTAGATAAGGAACAATCTAGCACTTCATCAAACCTGTTCTTCCTGCTAGCTAAAATGATGGCATTGATATCTCTAATTTATTTGTGGTGGAATAAGCACCTGATCTGCTCTTCCAGGTGGTCAATATGGATGTAACCATGATTACCCGAGCAAAAGTGAAGGGGATTGACACTGAAATTTTGAAAGAAGTTGCTCAGAAGTACACTCATTAGCTGGTGGACAAGTCAGATTTGCTGAAAGCACCAAAGAGTAACTCAAAACAAATTAAGACGAGGTGAATGTTATTCTATCTGTTAGCACTATCAAGAAATCATTTCCTAATTTATCCACAAAATTAATCCATACTCTTGATTTGGTAAATAATGCCGCTATTCACTCAATAAAAACCTTAGTTAATACTCTGAGTGTAAAAATGTAGCTATTATAGTCAATTATGTAGGAGTATGGGTGATAATTAAAAATGGAGCGCCCATGAATATTGTTTCAACTAAAATTAGAAAAATGAATAAAGATCTCGCCATCTTTAGAGCACTTGAAGGAAATATAGAATTTATGGACCAGATATCACAATATCTTGGGGGTGCCTACAGTGTACTACCACTTCAGTATAGATTACTGGTGGTATCAGCTCCCACCATAGTGTGATTAATCAAAATTAAGACATAATCATTGAAATGGAACTCCCAAGAAAATATAGTGTTAAGTGTGATTTGAGGGAAACACCCTGACAATCTTGAGAAAACCCTGCCATTGGTATATTAGCAGAAAGGAGAAGCTCCGCTGACAGAAAAAATAAAAGAATAATTTTAATTAATAATGATGTCACTTTTACCATTCATTACAAGTTAGTTGGAAGAAAATGGAGGCAAATTCCAAAAGAGATCTCGGAAAACTGTGGGATACCATTGCAGAAAAAAAGAGCAAATAATATTCTGCTGGTAATGCAATTAATAGTTAATACAATTTTAATGCTCAAGATTCCAGAACAACTATATAGAGAAGTCATCGCCCCATAAATAAATTGAGTATATAACAAAGGGTAGTGCCAGGGATTATTATGCCAGGCAAGGAAAAATAAAAACACTATTGGGAAATTTTGAGCAAATTACTGAGGAAAATAGAAGAGTCAAGTCATCGAGTTTTTGCATTTAAACCAGATGGTTATCTAAGTGAATTCCTTGACTTTGGAAGATTACCCAAAATGGGATTACTGGTGGATGTTTCCAGAAAATATCATTTATTGGTTGATCGTGAGCATCTGGCTAATTTATCTGAGAGACAGAAAGAATAGTCCTCTGGTTAATCAAAATTTATTAAGTGATATTTGCCCAGAATGACCACGAACTTGGATGCACTAAAAATGTGATTTATAAGGTCAATACTAGGGAATATCCACCACTATGAATGAGACCTGTTTGCCAATATAAGGCTTCTGCAGCAGTAGTCAACAAAGAAATTAGCAAGCTGGTTGAACACGGGTTCCTCATTCTGTCATCAAATCCATGGGTGCGTCCAATACTAACTGTAAAGAAAAAGGATGGATCAAATTGCATGGTGATCAATTACCACCAAAATTAAAAAAATCATAAAAAAGGATGTCTATCCACTGCTGAGGATTGACGACGTGCTCAATCGCCTAGGGGAAGCCAAGTATTTATTGGCTATAGACTTGATTTTGGTATATTGGCAGATAGATTTGATAAAGTAGGATCAAGAGAAATTTGAGATAATCACTGCACAAGGATTTTCCAAAATTGACCAGAATGCCCCAGAGATTATGCAATGCGCCGGTGACATTCCAGGTGGCAATGGATTCCATATTAATGATTTACTAATGTGCCCTTTGTCTTGATATACTAGACAATATCAATTTTTACAGAAGGACATTTATTGATCACCTGGAGCACTCAGAAGAAGCGTTCAAGCGCCTAGCAGCACCAAATTTGAAAATCAAGCTGAGAAAATGGTATTTCTTTGAAAAAGATCATGAATATTTGGAGTTTGTAATAAGCTCCAGCAGATTACAACTAAGATTGTTGAAGCTAGAGGACATCAAGTGGATGTCAATCCTGAAGAGCATTCAGTATACAAATATTCCTTGGTATGGTCTTCTACTGTCTCTGATTTTATCAGGAATTTTTCTGGAATCGCTAAGCCATTATTCCACCTATTAAAAATCCAAAAAAGGATTTGTGTGGAATAATGAGGTCCAAAAATTAATCAATGAGATATGAAAATATATAATGAGTTTCTCAGTGCTAGAATATCTGAATTTTGATTATGAAAATTGTTATTCAGACTGATGCCTTGTTAACATCAATTGATGCCATTTTAAGTCAATGTATGACGACAGGGAAGTGCATCTGATTGCATATGTGAACAAAACATTAATGCCAGCAGAAAAAAACTACACCATGACAGTGCGTAAGTGCCTCATGGTGATTTATGCCTGCAAAAATATCAAGTGTACACTCATAAGACACACTTTAAAATGATCGCCAACCACTCCTCCCTACACTGGCTACATAACCTTAAGGAACCAGAGGAGCGACTGGACTGATGGGCTTTAAAACTGAAATCCTATGATTCAAATTATACACTGAGAAGGAGCAGCACATCATAATTCTGATTGATTGTTAATAATACCTGACATAAAAGTTGTATACCATCAAGCGGATGAATTATTCTAACAAATAATAAAAGGTATATTGGGAATGAACCTCAAGAAATTCAGAGTGCACTAAATAAAGCGATGGAGAATACTGAATTCAAGGAAACTCATATATATATATATATTAATTGACAGAAAACAGTTTTATTCCCCAAACTGTCAAAAAGAGCGGAAATAACTTAAGCCACACATAAGGTCATCAGCCATGGTGGCTTAAGAAATACTATGAACCATATATGCCAGTATTACTAATGTGATTAATTAGCTATGATGTTGTGGATTATCTGTCCTGTTTTGTGGAATGTCAACTTCACAAGCTGCACAAAAATGTTATGGGATATTAGATAGTACGCCCTGGGTTTTCTTGGCAAATGTTGTCAATAGACATTATGAGATCCTTGAGTTTTAGTACTGGGGGAGTAAAGTACTTAATAATCATGATAGACCATATGACTAGATGGGTCAAAACAAAGGACCTTAGTAAAGTGGATGCTACAAGCACAGCGAGACTGATTTGGGCCAAATAGTATATCAGCATGGATGATTACAAGTTTTACTAAGTGACAACAGAACCAACTTTACATCCTATGTGTTCCTGATACTGAATGAACTAATGGGAATCTGAGGAGTGGTATCCGTTCCCTAATGTCCATAGGATAATTGAATGGTAGAGAGAGTAAATGCTACTCTAGCCACAACTATATAAAAATTAGTCAAGGAAAATTTCTGCTTTAGGAACTTCTCTGGGTTCAGTTACCTTTACCTACAATATCAGTCATCATACAATGATAAAAAGCCATTTGAATTATTATATTGATGAAGGGCTTCACTACCACCAATTCTGTATTACGCCGTTAAACCAGATTTGGAATTAATGAAGAGCAATATATAACCCAGTTGGAAAGTACTATGATCAATTTGCAATCTCAGGCATTTTATACAACATCAAAAAAAGAATAAAAGAAAAGAAAGCGGATGACAAGAAACTCCCAGTGCTGAAAGAGCACCATGTGGAGATAGGGTAGGCTATTGCAATACCCATGGATTCAGAAGAAAAAAAAACCTGGACGCTCTTTGGTCAGGTCTGTATGAGATTATTGCCAAGGCACACCTGATGCCTATATGATAAAGAACATCGTGGATGGTTGTATAGTAAACTGAGTCTATGCTAAGTACTTAAAGTATTTGACTTAAAAGAAAAATTTAAAGTAAGAAGATAATAAAAATGATATAAGGTAAAAACATAGAGAAAAAATGATAAAAAGACAAAGATAGATATGAAAAAATATATTATTAAAAACATTTCCTGAAGAAAAAGAAAAATATAGAAAATCTTAGTTTTTATTTTTTTGTTTCTGTGGTCAAAGAGAACAGGCAGTTATCCCACCTTTCATCAATAAGAGGATAGAAGGGAGATTAACTACAATAAGTATAGTGATATCAGCGGAATTAGAAGAATGTATTTGTTGTTGACAGGATCATGAAGGGCTATACTGGATCCACTGTAGAGGACCTAAGAAATGAGTCATTAGGACCACCTTAGGTTGAAATGGGTCCACCGTGAACAGTCCCAATGCGCTAGTACAGGGCTCAGCAAAAGCTGACTGAGAGGATAATATGACAACGAGGAGTCATTGGAACCTGTCCTGGAGTTAATGCAGGTTGAATGATGAGGAGTCATTAGAACCCATCCTGGGGTCAAACTAGTGGATTGGGTCTTATTGTTGGTGAAGATGCTGAAATGGTTCTGGCTTGGTATGATGCTGCGGAAACTGCACTTGGGAGAGGTGGAAGCGAGTAAGAAAAGATGGAGGGGCCACATTGCCATAGAGGGGCATGAGAGCGTTGAGTGTGGGACACACTGAGCTCCGCTGAAGTTGTACTGAGCATAATGACCATGACCCAAGGTGGCATCCTTTCCCCCACATTCTTATCTTTTGCTGGGTAATCTAGTCAAGTGGGGGGATATGTTGGTATTTTGATATTCCTATATTAACCAGCTAATTATATTACAATAAATCTGCTTGCCCACTAGAAGATTAAACCATCTAGTGGATTTGGGAGTTATCTCTTTTAGATGATAACTATTGTTTGGGAATTAACCCTACAAACTTTAACTAACCTGCTAGATTTCTATCCGCTAGATTGGTAATGTCCTTGAAAATAATTCTAAAACTAGCATTTACTATATGGTTTAACTGCTAATTAAATAATTGTTAATTTAATCATATTAGTCAATTGAGGCTTGTCACTGACCAACTCAGAAATCTATGTTTAGTTACTGAAGCATACACAATGCTTCTGCAGTAACTTGCAGTTTAACCTTTTAGGTGAGTTAACCTGCTGTTGATAGGTAAAGGTCCATTACCTAAGCAGTCTACAAGCCAAATTATGGGACTATGCTGAAGTTAATTAAGATAGTGGGGACAATTTTGTCAATAAACCAGAAGAGGTCGTGACACTGGTCAGCATGAAATCCAACTAGGCAGATGTTGAATTCCTCATGGGTACGATCATAGAGGGATAATTCACTGGCAACAGCTGCCGTTACCCAGTGAGGCGCCAATGGAAGAGTTGGTCGCTGGGTCCACTTAAAATTCCTGATTTTTAAGTAAATAAGAGATAAAATTAGCGCAATTACTTACTATAATTTAAAATATTATACATATTTTTATATAGTACTCTAAGAATTAAAGTTTAAGGATAGGATATCCTTTGTCTACCTTATTGGCTATCAAGATCTCTGCGGACTCTTTGAGAAGAGAGAAGAGACAAAGGGAAGTTTCTTATCACTTCAGAGGTGCCTTCAAGAGTTAGAAGGTCAAGCACCAGTTCAGCATTGGACTTAATACTCAACGCGGTTTTGAAGAAGCTCAACTTTAGTAATAGTCTTCATACTATTACTACCTAATTCAGCCAATAACTTTAATTCATACAAAGCACATATCAAACACATGTGTAGTTAGCTTGAGAGCTAAAGAGAGCCACACACTCAGAAATTTATATTAGTTCTATCTTCTTGGAGTAGCCAGCGCTCAAAAGTTAACAACAGGATTATCAAGAGCTCAAGTCAAAGAGATTCTATTATTTGAGTTTGGTTACCACAAGACGTAAAAACATAAAACAGTAATTACTTGTGACTAAAATGGGCAAGTCTTTATTTATTGCAAACTATGCCTTATATCTCTACTTGAAGGCACAACAACTACATATTATGAGAACTTTGGATATGCTGCTATAAAAATGTCTTACCCAGTTCCCTTAACGCCCATCCTCACCTCAAATGCATATGACTCTTGATCCTAAGACTTCAACAACACTAAGGTGCTAAATAAAGATTTATTGATGTACAAGGTGCATATTAGTTCATTTACCATCCATAGAAAAAGAGCTAAAAGATGTACCCAACGAAATGTTTATGTGGAATAATAAAAGAATGAAAAAACAAAGGCCATCAAAAAATGATACAATAAGAACCTTAAATAGTTTGTACCCATGTGTTTTAGTTGCAGAAAGTCTAGTCATCTTTTTGAGACTGCATTAAGAATAATAAAATAGAAACTAAACTTCTCAAGATAAATGAAAACCCTTACTATCTTAAACTGGACAATGTCACATACTGAAAGGAGAAGATAATAATTGAAGCCCTGAAGAAGAAATTAAAACTGGTCATTATATCCTGGAAGTCCCAAAACAGAGAAAGTACCACTAAATGAATGAATAGTGATAAGAATTAAATAGATTAGATCCTACTTGGCTTAGTTTTTGGACCAATTAAAGTTTTGATTTATCAAAATGAAAGTTAACAGCTTGAGGAAAAGTTTTAAAAACTTTGATTAACCCACATACTCTTCTACTTACTATTATATCATAAACTTAAGTAGAAGTTTCAGTAATTTTGAAACTAGTAATTTTTGTTGGATGTTGGCCATCCCTTTAGTCGTTGGATGACAAAGGTTGAGCTCAATAATAAGAAGGTTAAAGTATTGGCTGTTCAAGGCATGGGTGCCCTAGTAAATGTAAGCTTTTAAGCTAAAAAGTATCAAGCACTTCACAGACTTAATTAAAACGTGAAGTAATGCACACTTGGACCGTTTTAACATGTGAACTGTAACATAATTTGATACACCCATTTAATTTTGATGCCTATTGTTGAACAGCATAGTAGTGTAATGGACAACTACTACTTAATCTATTAAATTTGGTACCCAGTTCCTAATGGAGTTTACTAGAATAATCTACTTTTAGACTTTTACTATCACCCACCTAAGCTATCAGTTATCCTTGGTTGTTAAGGAGGATACTACTAAATTGCTGAAGAAGCAAACTTGAATAAATAAATTGGGCCATACAACCTATCTTGTGCCGTATACTTTTTTCATTAGATGTGTAAAGTCTTTACCTCCAGTAGTGGACGCCAAAGGTGAGAAATATATTTTATGTTAGTGAAGAGATAAAATTTCTACTTGGGGTGATAAAGTTGATTCTGATTTCCATCAGCATCAAGATTACATCAGAACAGTTTGACCTATTTAGTCCCTAAGGGATTCGCAGTCCAGTTTTTTCAGCGCCACATGAATTATATGACGCAATCTATCAATGAGAAATCCATGTTATTCTTTTTACATCAAAACTGAATTCATCAATGTGAAAATAGTCCATACTGTAACCATCGCAAAAATGAACCATAAAACTTTATTGCTTTTATTCATTCCATTGCAAGAATAGATGATTTAGGCTTTAAAGCAGTACTTACTGATGAAGATGACCTTTTATGTTATTTAAAAAACTCATAATATATTTTAACTAGATTTTTATGACAACGTGTTCATTAAAAAAAAGCTCATAAAATGACACTTCAATTTCATTCCTTCCACTTTAACCATATTGATAATAAGGCGTGATGGAAAACAAATCATTGAAGAGCTTCATCAACTGTTAAACACCACTTATTGAGACCTCTTAACAGCCCTTGGACTTTTCCATTGTTTTTGTCTTTGAATAAGAACGGTGGCCACCACGTGGTCATGGATTACAGACGCCTTAATAACTTCACTAAAAATAACTCACCACTCTACCACTAATAATGAAATATACAACTTAGAGATTTTAAAACTTTTCTGCTGTAGAACTCAACAGTGTTTATTAAATGGAGTTTCGACCTGAGGATCAAAAGAAGTGATCCTTGATCTTGAGCCAAGAATTTTTTAATCAAAACAAATGCCACAGGGTTATATAACAGCCCTGAGACGCTCAATGCATTATGGAAAATATATTGGGAACCATAAAATGTCATGTATTATAATCTACCTAGATAAAACTACAGTGTTCAATAACAATTTTTAATAAACACCTTTAAAAAATACACAAAGTACTTTAGCCTACTACAAGACGTTTTAAAAGCTTAAGTGAAGCAAAAGTTCCCTCTTGAAATAAAAGCTTATTTCCTGGGGCATGATATTGGTAGTTGAAACCAAGCTCAATACAGGAAAGTTGACGTAATATTAAAGATGGAAGCACCCAAGGGAATAATAGACATTCAAATTTTTTGGTATGGTTGACTAATATTGTCAATTAATCCATTAATTTGAAGTATCTCCAGGATCTTGTTTAAGTTATTCATCAAGAATGATCTCTTCAAGTGTGGAGTTGAATAGCATGAGGCATTAAAAGAATAAATTCTTATTGACTTTAGCTCCTGTGTTGCTTTATCCAAACTTTAAGAAGAACTTCTACCTGTATACCAATGCCAGTGATGCGGCAAAGGGAGCAATACTCACTCAAATCAATAAGAATGGTATGAATCATCCTATTAAGTTATCTAAAATGCTATCAAAAGAAGAGCGTAACTATTTAATGCATAATTTAGAGTATTTTGTGGTGGTCCGCACAGTTAATTAATTCAAATCTTATGTATATCAAGTGCATATAAAGTACATAAGATCTATTTTTATTATAATAGTTACTAATATAAAGGATCTTGATGGCCTAGAGAGATATGCTGTGCATCTCCAGGGCTACAATTCTGAGATAATATACTGGACAGGAGACAAACATACAATTTTATGGACTCTCAAAAGTCTCAGTGTACCACCTTTAAGCCAGCGAAAGTGACAGCTTTTACAACCTAATTGGACTCCCTGAAGAAGCCTAGACTAAAGAAACTATTGAGATCAAGGATATGTTATAAATATGTTATAAATGTAAACGCTAGATAAATGGGAAACTTCAGAAATTTAAATATGCCATATGTTATGCATATATGCGCCCTAGTGAATGAGAAGACCTGAATATGGAAACACATCTCTAAGTTGGAACTTTTTGATTTTAGTTAACTCACAGCCATCTGAAGTTAAGATGCTGTTGTTCTGCAATGATCGATGAGATCAGCAATATCCTGGAACTATGTGTCCTATGTGAGACGTTCAAGCCATTACTTCAAAAAGTTTAATTTCAGCTAAGTAAACTCACTTCTCCTTCTACAATTATTCGATTGATGTTGTAACTATACCACCATAAGCATCCAGTGAAACTAAGTATCTGATAGTTTTCATCAATCACTTCACTAAGTGTGTTGAAGCAGCATCAAAAGAATTTACACTAATATGACTACTGGTTTTTTTGCACTTAAACCATACCAAGACATAAATATCCACAGATTTGTTGTTTGACAACTTAAAGAACTTTATATACAAAGTAGTTAAAAAACTCATGTACTAGTTTGGGTTCAATAGTATTTGTTACCATTTTATAAGCCTTCAACAGATGTATGCACTGAAAGGGTCAACAGGACTCTTTCTGGGACACTAAAAAATTGCAACTAGCCATACCTCCATTTGATATCAATTGCCGCTATAGGATAATTGGCAAAACACAGTGATTAATTAGGATAAATTATAATTTCAATGAAGCTACTTTAGAGGCTATTAATACTAGTATCTAGCATAAATTTTAGCATGGTTGAGATCAATTGATGCTATATTCATTAATTAACTATAGCTTAAGTTATCAAGGAGTGGTAGCATAGTGGTGTGGTTCCTGCACCACTCTGGGTTGTATTGATTTACAAAAGTTTGAAACCAGCACAGGCTAAAATAAAACTCGGCGTGGTATACTTGTCCCAAGGTTAACCCAATTAATTTACTTTTTATAGCTTAAGTTATAAATGAATCATCATTATACTTCTCTTTTAATCCCTGTATGAACTAAAAGCTACTGTACCATCCTTTACCCTATTATCAAAGCTGATAGGAGAAATTTACTACCTGGAATTTACCAGCAAGTGTTAGAAAATGAGTTGGTCTATATTAAGTTTAATTTGGGAAGAAAATCAAAAACAGCTTAGATGAAATTGATAAGGACAATAGTGTGCAACCACAACTGCCTGTATTCCAAATAGATGATAAAGTCATGTTTAGCCACGTGGGAATTAATAACCTGAAGAAACTAAAGCAGCATGGATAGGACCAGTTACTAATATTACATGATTAAGAACTAAGTATCCCTTCACAATATCAGAACCAAAAACAACTACAATAGAGTTCACACCCAGAGCCTCAAGTCTTACCCTAGGTCTTTTCTTGAAGGGAGTAATATTGTTTAGATAATCCCTATACAAGGTGGAAAACTTGTCCCATGGTGACTAGTGACAGACACCTATATTTAAGACTTTTCTTTTGAAAAGGCCCAAATGGACCAAAAGCCCCAAATTAAGGTTTGATTATATCTTTCAGTTTTGATATTAAATTCAAATAACTAGTTTAAATTACTCCAAATTCAACTCACGATCATTATACGTTTTCTCCCTTGCTTTACCTAATTATAAATCATTTTTGAATCTGTTGATTAAAAAATCTTTACCATTTGAAGATCTCCTGAATTTACCACCTCATTCAAGATCAACTGTGTAAACCAAGTATCTTCCCTTTTCACTGTACCTTACACCATAACTTCTTTCTCGCCTTAATCCTGATTGTCTACCAAAGTCAGCTTAAAAAATTCCATTATCCTATTCAGATGCTGCTATAAGATTAATATCAGAAGATACAGGAGCTCAGATGGCCTTACAAGATAATGGTTAAGTTACTTAGAATCATGAATCACTTCTTTTTCTAAAAAACTGTAAAATCTCCTTTTGTATTAACAGTACTATATATAATACTGATTTATTTTCAAATAAAGCACTTTTTCTCAAAGAACTTACAAATTATTTTTAATTTAAATTATGTACTTTTTTATTCTAATGGAGAAAGTCTCATCCAGCGCCATGAACTTCAAAGACCTGCCTTTAGAATCTCAAGCTTCCAGTGATCTCCCTCTGGCCGCCCAACAGATGTCACTAATATCACTCAAGTGGGTTATCCCTCACCCAATGGTAGACTTAACCCTATAATATAAAAGGGTTGATAATCGAGTTAACTTAAAGTATTTGTTTATTAAAAGCTCTAATATGGAAGCTGTGCTAGTACTAGATAGTCCTGACCCATGTGGAGTCATTATTGTTTGTTGAATTACGTCTGAGCTCCTGAGGAGTTAGAGTTGAGGGATGGGAAGCTTAATGTTTCAACAGAGAGATGAGTGTGCTTGTCAGAGCCATTATTTAAATTTGGACTTATCTGTCGAAGGTTTATTGACGTGGTGCAAATTTTCATGGCCTTTTTAATTTAGATCTTGAAGTGGTTAATCATGTGTGGGGCTGTCCAGACTTTAGAATCGAAGGCGGCACATAGAAAGGAATTGTGTATGTTATAGATAGCCATGGCAAAAGTAAATACCCAAGACACTGGTTAAATCTTGTAGGGATTCTTAAACATTAAGTTTTAGACTGAGTGTGCAATTAATGGCTGTGATGAAGGAGCTCATAAACTCTGTCATAATGAGGTGATGCCTGATCAGCTAAAAAGCATTAGAGGTAGGATTTTGTAGGCTTGGCATAGTTTTAAAGAATCATATGTGGTAAATATGGCCAGTTTGGTCCCCTATTTAGTAGGAGCAGTGGGGTCTTGCCACAGTGTGTTGGATATCTTTGAAGAGAGGATCAGATGATAGACATCTTAATAGAGTCACTTGGGATTGTTTCACATGGAGGGGGTAAGGAGCTTGTGGACTTGATGATATTTGGGGGGATGCACATTATGTTGAGTTAAGTTTCATCAACTTGTTCATTGTGAATTATTGCATAAGGTAGAGGCTTATTCTGGGACCATCCCTCCTGTATGAAAAGGCATGAAGGACCTATGCGCATATGAACATCAGGTTTAGAAATTTCATGATCCAGTAAATGCTTTTGGAGGTCCTGAGCCTGTGGCCAAGGTGTTAGTCAGCTATTCTCTAATAGATGCCAGAAATGCTCTGAGAAGTATCAGTGCTGCAGAAGCTGCTTAGATGATGGCCGGCGCCCATTGTGGCATTAGGACCATGCCCCAGAATATGACTTATGTGGAGGAATTTCAGGTAGATTGAGGTGACGTGGGTTTGTGTGTCCCAAAATGCCCAGGACCCCTTCATAATGTGGTCAGAATATAGTCGTTAGTGCTCAAGTGGGTATTTGGATCCTTATATTTAAACAATGAAGTATTATAGTGAGACTCATATAGAAGTTAACCATGAAGAATGAGACTTGGGAGAGGTACCAGACCTTGGATACTAAAAACATGTTGGCTATCATTGAACTTCCCTGTGGTGTTATTCTCTTGCAGTTCCATCTTTTGAGTTTGCATTCACCGCCTGCAAATCAGGAAACCCAGGTCCTAAGGTGTTTTATAAAGAATAATAATGCTTCATGTTTGATGACAGGAAGCATGATCTGAGCCAAAAATGTTTCAGTAAAGATGTGATCTTGTTAAAATTTAAGGATACTAGGTAACCGTTGCCTACAATAAAATATTATTAACTACTAAAAAACTAGTAACTAAAACCAAGGTACTTTTTATTATAAGAAGGTTAGAGGATATATGTGACAAATGGCAATTGAATGCCTACCTATCAATAATAAACATTGGTTGCGCAAAAATACAATAAAACTAGTTATCACCTCATAGCATAGATTATGCTACTAACTTGAAACTTCCTGAAAGATGTTAAAAAGTTATTAGCAGTTGTTTCTAATATCTTAGATAGCTTACCCATTTAATTTGCTAAAATCTATCAATTAGTTAAAATAAGAGCTAAATCTGAACTTCTACTAGGAAGTTTAAAAATATTAAATCAGCTAGATTATTCTACAACTAAACTGACTAAATAAAGCACTAGTTTTTGAACATATTGGAAAAATCATAACCTGGTCAAAATAGTATCACTTCTCTATGCTTACCCTGATTATATTCTTCCAAAATGTCTATTGACTGCAAGCTAAGATCTAAGGTGCTTCATGACTATGTAATCATTAACAATATGACAGAGATCTTCTTTGTATAACCCTCCTTCACAAAAAAGCCATCAGAAAAAATTGGTGGTAATCATCATCAGGAAATTAAGGCCAAAGTGATAAGATAAACTGTCAGCATATAACTAAAGAAATTGATGGCAAAATCATAAAGTAAACGGTCAGCATTCATTGTAAAAAAGCAATGTCATTTCTTAAAGCCTAAAAATTGACTTTTGATATCAATACAAATACAAAAATAATGACAATAAAATCTTTTTATATTTTTAAATAGATCTACATGTCCTTAAAACTTAGCATGAACCCAATCACATTATGTCTAATAAAAAGGCCTTAATAGTATAGTCAAGCAAGGATGACTATTGATGACCTCAAATGGGCCTTCCCAGAGCTTGTCCAACTTATTCCTACGTCTGAAGGTAATTGTATCACTATATAACTTCATTGCTAACTTTTTTGTTATAAGAATAAACTGTCTTTTTTTCTTAACATTCTTTGGCTTTATTCTCCATTTGTTAATAATTTAAAATAGGCACAACTTTAATACTATTAGACTTTTGTCAAGCTCTCCAGATATAGTAAAGGCGTCAATTTAGAACTTAGTTCAAAAGCGAAATAAAATTGGTGGCAGACAAGTCTGAAGTATATAAAGTAATTTAGAAAAGATTCAATTATCTTTTGAATGATAACTTAAGTTTTATGCAAATTTTGCCAACAAAAAAAAGTTACCCAGCTAGAAAGTTTACAGCTAAAAGCTTTTTAAGTTAGTGACTAAGTTACTATTTACCTTTTGACCATCCCATATGTTTCTGGATGGTAAGCCATCATAAATACGCCTCATATCACCATTAATTCATTTAATTTTGGTATGACGTAAATAATGAAGTTTCTTAATATTTGTTAGAATAAATTAAGGGCAACTAAGACAATATTAAAGCTGCTTTATAAACTTAGCAATACTTCAAGCATCTACTCTGGCCAAAGCGCGCGTCTCTACCCAATGGGCCAATTGATTGATAGCCACAATAATATAATGGATTTTTTCAGTAATCAAGGTCAATGGTTCTATGACGATAATAGACATAGTATGCTGAGAAAACCAGGATTTACTAGTCAAAAAACAATTATTTCTTATAAGGCTTGTGTGCATGACACATTGCACAACAGGCTAGAGTTTCCACAAAATAAAAGTTAAGCGATTCCAAATAGTACTCCTAAAAAACATACTATAAGGTTTTTTGTAGGCCCCATAGATGGTTTATTTATAAGCTGCATTAATGATTACAATTCATTTTGTTGGTTTATGGAAATATAAGGGCTTTTTCGCTAACCTTTTTTAATAGTTGATTTGTAATGATCTTTGTGTTTCCATCATCTTGGTCAATGCTGGCTGGATTACAGGATTTTTTTCAATATTATCAGTGAGCATCTTCTCATATAAAAATGCTTTACTATGTAGAACCCAAAAAGTTTATAACCACAGTAAACTATCTTCTTATGATATACAGTACCTGCTCAGTGACAACCTTAAAATATATTCTTGCAATTTAAAGCTCAACGGGACAATCTCTCTTCAGGCTCTTTTAAATTATTCAGCCATATAACTGAAGAACGGACTGTCACTATCCTGATATTTATGCAATGAATGTATACCCTGAACTGCTTACAAGCATATATTACTGCAAGGCATCCAAATCTGTCACGGTTTAGTTTTTTATCCTGCTTGCTCAGAGGTTGGATCACATATGCTACATGGTGTTCATTGCCAATTTCATCCATATGAATTAAGAATGGCACCAATTTCTGTTAAGGATGCATCTATTTTTTGATGAATGGACAATCACAATTGTATTATCACACTATTAGTTTTGTCATTAAGTACACTAAAGTGCATTAAAAGTGTTCTGTGATTCTTCATTCCATTCAAAGCCTTTCTTGTGATCCTGTAATAGTTGAAAAAATGGCTTGGCAATAAAACAAATATTTTAATAAAATATAAAAAAAGCTAAAAGAATATAAATAATTGCACATCTCATCATTTTTTGTAGTGACATCGCCTAAATCGTCTCAATTTCGCGTTTTGAGAGGCTGTTTATCAGCATCTACAATAAACCTTAATCTAACTTCCCTTTTTGAGAAGTGGCATTTATAATAGTTTATCTTCATATTTGATACTGATAATATTTTAAGAACTTCTTCTAAGTGTTTGAGTTAATCTGTAGGTGTGTGTTTAAAGACATTGATATCGTCTAGGTAGACAAGCACTAATGACAATATCATGTCACCAAAAACAGCATACTTTCTAGATAAAATGTAGAGTTACGTTGCACAGGCCTTGCGTCATTCATCTTGGTGATATATCCCTTGTGCGTTAATATTCAAATATTTCTCTTAATCCTCATTAAGTAGGTCAACTTTCCTAGTCTCCTGATACAAGATCTGTGGCAGAAAAGAATTGAGCCTCTTCTAGGAGATCCAGAGAAAAATCTATGCATGGCATTGGAGTCAAATCCTTTTGTTATTTTTATTCAACTAATGGTAATCTATAACTACTTAGTTGGATCCATCTTTTTTCATTAAAATTGATGTTGGGCTTTCCCTAGGGCTTTAAGATGGTCCAATAACCCATGTTTGAGCATTTTTCTATTGTTTTAGCAATTATGGCCTCACTTACTTATGACCATCTGATAAGTCTCATTCAGATAGAAATTTGATCCTCAACTTTGACCTTATGATTAATTCCATTAGCATATTTGAGGTCTTAATTATTTTTTGCAAAACCTCATAATATCTTAAACAATTACAGAGCCTCATCCTTTTGTTCTTCAGAAATCCTGGTAAGGTTTCCTCAAACAAATATGGCAAAAAATGTGTTAGATTTTGGTTCATCTGGTAACCTTATATGATTTAGTTGACCAAAGTAATGAAACTATAAAAGTTACTTAGTTGGAATCAAGTGATATATGTTACCACTTGCTTTTTCTCTATCTATATTAGCTGATTCAATTAGTTAGCAATTAAAACCTGAATTTTACCATGACCAAGGATTTAGATTCCCAGGAGAAACATATGGTTTAGTTTTAACTCTTCTGCCACGTTGCATGGACTTTGCATATAGATAGTTTAAGAATTTACAAAATAAGACCAGTTTCAACGATGTACTGCACTAAGGAATCAAAGCTCATTGGATTGCACGCTTTTAAGAGTATTTTAAGACACTATTCAATTTAATAAGGTGGAGTTTTGAGAACGTTGACTGATCTGATAATAATTTAAAGGGATGATTTCAAAAACAAGTACTAATTTTATGTAATAAATTTTCTGGCTTCAGGGTGGGTCACCCCTTCGGTTAAAACAGTGGCAAAGGTTGACCTAAAATTCAGGGCTATTTTTTTAAAATCAACCAAAACCTATACTATTGCATGATGTCAGTGTTTATTAATATCTTTTAATCCTGGTTTGGTAAAGCAATTGGTGGTAATTGTCAATGAGTGATTTAAACCGCAGGTTGGGACCAATTAGTGCTAATAAAGTGATAAAAACGTTAAATCAAAGCACTGTATGCCCCCTTAGAAGTGGTAGTTTTTAGGCCTGCAGTCCTATAACCTTATTATAGTCCAAGTCTAATAAGAGTCTTAACTTCTTCACCAACATTGTAAAAAAGAGAATGATTGGATTACCACTGTCAATGATTGCGTGAACTTTACTAAAATTAATAAGATGTCTGCATATGTACAATTGAAGCATTGTGAAAAAATTTACGTGTAAAGTATCAGCATCATTGACCAATTTAGTACTGGCAAAAAATATTCATTTACATAGGAAATTCTCCTTAAGGGTAGTCATAAAATTGATTAGATAAAGGTATCTAATATAAACTGTCCTGTTCCATGTTTATCTGAGTATATTGAAGCTGCTTCACATAGGGCTGCATTACTCTACAATTACGTGTTCAGTTGCCTTTATTATAACATGTGGGACTTGAACAGAGGCGGAAAAATACTGTCTGTTAGAAAATTAATTTTTTTTAGTTTGGTTCAGAACACCACTGATGTTCTAGGATGAACAGTATGAAAACAGATCTCTCCTATGTACAACAGCAATATCAGGATCACCTTCCCTTGCTGCAAGTTTGTGAGCAGTGCAAGCCCTCAACCGTGGGCTTCCTCTAGAGCAAATTCACTGGAAGTAACCAACGTTATTATTAGCGCCCAGAGCTGGCACTCTCAACCCATGTGGTTATCTCGACTTGTGTGCACCACACTTGTCTGATCAACCTGAATGCTCCAACACCCACCTGGTTACATCAGCCTGGGCAGCGCAGCATCCGTTATAACTGATCCCAAGTCTATCTGGGGATGGTTATCATCCAGTATCTCATCCTTCATAAGATCTGCGCCAATTGAGGGCCTGAGTTACATCTGTACTCTCACAAAGGTCTCTTCTATCATAAAGGTGTACATGGAGCTTGGAAGGTTGCTTCAGCAAAGGAAATCACCCAGGTATTTCTACAACCTGGGATACAGTTCCAAAATAGCTAAAAACTAGATAGGGTTATTACTCCCTGGATAAGAAGATAAGATATAGTAGAGGGAATTGTTCAAATAAAACAAATTAACCCTATTTATAGGGTTGCCAGGTAAAATTAGGAGATAACAATCTGATTAAACTGATATATATGACAATGCAATTATTATAAATAAAACCACTATAAAACTTGCTCCAGCGGCACAGCAGTGCATTGATGCAGCAATGCATCATTGATTCCATAGTCTGGATTAAATTGTGGGGACAATTTTAGCTGTATTAGGATTATATATAAATATGAGATTATAATGTTATCCAGATAATGGAATACCAGTTCATGTAATAAGACCAATTCCTTCCAAAACTTTTGTATTTTAATATCATAGTGAATCATAATGTTTTGGATTATCAACCTTGGCCATTGATTTAATGTGATTAATTCCTACTCAGTGAATTGTTCCTTAAAATTAATTAACTGTTTAAGAATTATCTTGTCCATATCAACGTTCATTTTGTGTCATTTTCTCTTTTTTTAGCACTAGTGGTGCCCATCCAAAAGGGGGAGCCACCATGCATCTTTATCTGCAAATGAGTCAAATAAAGGGATTATTAGAAATAAAAATTCTTATTATAGCCTTTAAGATATCAGCCTAGGAAGCCATATAAGAAGGTGAGGAAGCTTTAGGAAAACTTTTTTCCAGTGCCCGCTTTAGCGGGTAGAGTATGGCGGACATCATAGGGGTTGGGGCATCAACAACATGTGACACATGGAGGTATAAATGTAGGTTTTCTTTGGTAATAAGGCCTTGGCGTCATTTTCTTATTGGTTAATTTTTCATCTCTCAAAAATATTCTGTTGAGTTAGTCCATTTTGCTGTTCATTTGGCGTCATTCTTATTGATAGATTAAAATTTATATATAAATTATTATGTACAAGTTAGTCTGTGTCGCTGTTCACTTGATGCTCAATTGATCACTTGAATTTACTAACTAAGATATATTTAAAATACTCTGTTGGCGTTCTTGCGGCATCACATATACATAAAATTTTAAAAAAATAAAAAATATTAGGCAACTCAATCCTGAGGCTGATGCTTTGCTCAGCCCTAACCAAGGATGATTTGATTTTGAAATGGAATTTCAACACTGTCCCCTTTCTATTCCACCTGGGGTTTTTCCATTTTAGTCACTTAGTTCACCTTATTATTAGTATGCCTTTTGACGTTACCCTTTAATTTCATTGATCTAAAAACTTTGCAACATGGCCATCCTTGCCACAATTACATCATTTAATTAAATGATTTTTTGGAAAATTAATTTTGTGATTTACAATTTTAGAACTAACCTTTGACGTATCATGTGTTATACCTTAGATTACAAAAATTTAACCATTAGTTTCTTTGTGTTAGAATTTAAGGCTACAAACATGGCTTAGTTAATTTTCTGTAGGGATGAAGGGCCTATCTTATGGCAATAATTACATAACATTGGTTAACGCTCTTACCCCAGTGAGTATTAGAACTTCTTAATAAAACCCATCAACAAAAGATATCAATGGTTTCATCCTCCTTGAACTGGATGTCAATAACTTTTTCTTTCATTTTAAAAGGTGCTCTGAGCTGCCAAATTCGCTCATGATGGCATCCTAGGCCTCACCATATGTCCACTCATTTATTGGTAATATGTGTAGGATAAGGTCTTGACTCTCTATATCCAAACATCTTATATAGTAATGGCCTTCTAATGATCACTTTATACCACCATAGACATTTCAAAGTGTTTAATAGCTGTTGAACATTAATTTTCCAATTCAGACAGTTTTGGAGTTAATCTGTATTGTCAATTGCACATAAATTGTTGGCAACAGATTCCCTCTTTCCTGGAATGAAATTCAATACCTTGATGCTTTTTGGTTTGCTTTCATGAAGAATTTTAGTATTACTGCTGCTAGATATGGAGCTATCAGATATTTCAGTCATATCCTCTTTCTCTTAGTAGTGCTTTGTACTTTTTTCCTAGAGGAATACTTGTGTATAAATCTTATCTTCCCCTTTCTTCCAATTCAACTTCCAAGTTTTAAACCATTTAATTTTTAAAAGCGTGACTCTTCTAACGCCCTAATCAAATGAAAAATTTGTTGGCTTTATTTTCCAAAAGTTTTTAAATTTATTGCAGGGAAGGCCGACCATGGGATGGACACTTCCGAATATGACTCAAAAGAGACAAAACTTAGTACCAGGGGAGGCACCCCAGAGAAGCGATGCTATCTCTTGTTGCCAGCGGGAACGCCACTTATGGGGAGGGGGAGAAAACGTGTGAAGGGGCCATAGCCACAATTGAGCACGTGTGGAGGAAGGGGTCTGATTTGATGAACCAGACTGGGAACCAGGAGGAGACCAGCTGTCAGCGACGCGGTGGGAGGTATCCAAACATCCATGCTTGAAAGTGGTCCACCAAATGAGACCAAAATCTGTGGACCGCTTCTGGGAGGGGTGGGGGGAGCCTGCGATGGCATCTAAGACAATCGTGTGGATGGTCCACATGGCGATTGCAACCACCAAAGCATGAAGGGAAGGCGGAAGGGGTTAGGCCATTGATAGAGCGAACATATCTCTTGACAGACTGAAGGGATGAGTTTGATCCTGGCCCAGCAGACGTTGAACTTCGCGCCATATCACTTTAGAGGTAGGGCACTTCTCCAGGCGGTGAAACAGCGTTACATACAGGCCACACACGACATAGGATGAGTGTAAAGCGTTAGAGCACTCAGCTGTATGATACACCCGCCTCAGGCAGCACCACACATGAGAGCGGACTTAAGGTTGCAACAGAGGATGGTGTACATATTTCCTGATATTTTTTTGGGTCTCAATGTAGTAAGGGATGTCCATCATGTCCAGGTAGTCCACACTGGATAGGACATGGGGCTGAATGGGGATCACGCCATCATGGATGGGTAGCCCCTGTACCTCTTGTGTGAACTGAGGAGAGGGGCGGCCTCTTTGGGTTGTATGTCCGCTAATACGAATTCTCCACTCAGCGCTCCGCATGGAGAGTAGGATTTGTTTGTAGTGGGTTTTAGTCCCATGAGGACCTGTGGCCGATGTGTGTGAAGCCAGGTATTTCATCAGGGAGTGGGGGTTCAATGGATTGTTGAGGCCCAAGGCGTGGGAGAAGTTGGAGCAGGCTGCGCAGGACCAGTGTTGGGAGGGGAGTGTAGGGGTGGTGACGGCTGCAATCCAGGTGCCCAGGATCTTGGCGGCATGGGCTTTGAAGTCAAGCAGGCCCATTCCACCATGATGTTGAGGACCAAACATGACCTCTAGCCGCACTGGTGAAAGGCGGCCCAACCATAGCTATCCTTGCAGAAAGGCGTACAAGGATTTGTAGAAGCTTGGGGAGAAGGAGATGGCATGGGCTTCCAAACCAGACTTTGGAGAGGAGCATAGAGTTGGCTAGAACAACCCTGCCAGTAAGGAAAGTAGTTTGGGCTCTGAGAGAGGCGATTCTCTTCATCACGTTATCCAGAATATGGCACTCCATTACCGCTGACGCGTATCAGCCTGCCTCCATCCACACGCCCAGATGGCGTACTGGTCCTATGGTAGGACGTGGCATGAAGGGGAGCACCAGCGGGGCGATGTGTTTTGAATTATTAGGGCGAGGACGTGGGCGAGCAGATGGGCCAGGTTGGGAACTAATTGCTGGGGTCCAGCAGTTCTGAAACCGACCAAGGAGGATGATTTCAGTTTTGGAAGCGTTCAGTGCCGCGTTGCTTACCCGGGAATACTCCTGGATGAGAGCTTCAAGCGCGCGTGCATCTTGATTATTAGACACCCCACCACACAATCATCTGTGAACGCCATTATCTTGACTGAGGCTTGGCCTGGCACGTGGACCCCAGTGAGTTGGACATTCACATTTCGCAGTAGTGGGTCAAGGCTGAAGTTGTATAAGAGTGGGCTGAGGGGGTCCCCCTTGTCGCAAGCCCCTTTGAGGGCGGACTACTTCCGTTAGGAAGCCAGAGCCATGCACTGCCATTGTTGCAGATTCAGTGAGCAGCATTACCCAGTTGATGAAGCGAGGGGTAGGCGGAATGGATGGAGGCAGGCCCTGAGGTATTCCCACTTTACTCTAACATAGACCTTTTGTTGCACCAAGAATACAAGTGCCCCAGAGGCTGTGGACTAACATACATTAGCCACAGAGTGCACGTTATCCCTAATCGACCTTCTGGGGATGAAACTGAATTGTTCTGGGGAGATGGTGGCAGATGCTACAGTCCCTAAACGGTTAGCCATGATTTTTGTTAAAATTTTGGTGTCTGTGTTTGTTAGAGAAATGGGGTGCCAGTTGGCTAAGTCTAGCTTATCCCCTTTCTTGAAGAGTGTGACAGTGAAGGCCTCATGTCCTCCTGGTAGGAGGTGCATTTCCATCAGGCTTTGGTTAAGTGAGGCGAGCAGCAATGGGGATATATTTGAAATATTTTTTGTAGAACTCATATGGAATGCCATCTGGGCCTGGGCATTTTTGGTTTGGTGCACCGCGAATGGCTGTCCATAATTTGTTTGGAGTAATCAAATTCATTGTTTCCGGGTATCAGAAAATGGAGCGGATGTGGGCTTGGTCAAGAAATTCCGCCACTTTGGCTGGCTGAATTGGGTCAGATCGGTACAACTCAGAGTAATACTGTTGCATTTCAATTGCCACTTCAGGCGGTGTATCTGCAATGGAATTATCCGATCTTCACACCTGTGTGCAGGCCACGCTCTGGCGTGGTGCAAAAACCTTTTTAAAGAAATGTGCGGTGCACTTGTCACCTTTTGTGATGCGTGTGGCCCTGTACTGAACACAAACCCGATGTTTGTATTGTCTTTTGAGTGCGTTGAGGTGGGCAGCTGCCTCCACCCACTTCTGTCCCCATGCAGAGCTGTATCCTGTAACTGGGATGTTAGACTCCAAGTGTGTCAATTCTGCCAGAGCGCGCGAGATAACCGCTGATGTGGCTTGTGAGCGTCTGGAGGAGAGATGGCGAGAGTGGCGGATGGTGTCATCTTTGAAAGTTGCCCATGTGGAAATGGGGTCTGCACAAAACGGTGCAACAAACTTTTTGCCAAAGTTGCCTCTTCTACCCATGTGGAAAATTCTGGTGACCCAAGCTCAGGGGGCGGATTTTATACCAATGTGGGGCCTTAACAGCTGTGACAGGTAGGTGGTAGGTTAGCGAGACCAGTCGATGGTCAGAGAATTCCAATTTTGTTGTCTTGAAGTGGGAGATGTGGGGTTGGAATTTCACCGGCGTTATAATAAGGTCAATGCGGGTCATGGACCTTAATTAGTCGTTGTGGACGTGGGGACGCATCATGTTTTTGAGCAGTGGGGCATGTCGTGGAAGCACATCCATTAACCTGAGGGTGGCCTTTAGAACGTGTAGTTCTACGTGACCCTGGGGGGCGTGGGGTGAGGAAGGCCACTGGTCCATTGGTGTGTTTAGCCAACAGTTCATGTCGCCGACTAGGAAGGAGTCTGGGGGTAGCGGGAGGGATTTGACCAATGAGAAAAATTCCTGACACTTGTGTGCACCGTTTGGGGCATAGATGTTGAAAATTGCATGTGCTACATCAGCCCACGAGAAAGTGACAACAAGCACTCGGCCACTTAGGAATGTTTCTGAGGATAAAAATTTTAAAAAATTATTTTTCTGAATTAGCACCCCACAGTGCATCAACCAAAAGGATAGGGATGGGAGGAGCATTGTTTTCCAAGCTTCCTCGGAACCTTGTGGACAGTGGGACTCCTGGATGGCCAGGATATCCATGGGTAAATTGTGTTGTAAAAAACTCAGTTTCCTAGCCTGGGATGGGGAGGCCTTGAGTCCAGCAATATTCAACATCCCTAGAGTGAAGGTTTCCCCCATCACACCTTAGGTGCGAGGGGGTGGGCACCTGGGCCCACCATCCTCTTCTAGATCCCCGTGGGCCTTCACAGCAGCGTGGGTGTTAGCAGCAATGCTATCAGAGTTTTTGTTGATTTTCGCGGAAAGAGTTGCATTGGCTTTAGCCTTCACTTTTTGTTTTCCCAACGTCAGATGAATTTTTTGCAGTGAGGGTGAGTTTGGTGCACCGTTGAGTGGGGCAAAAATTTTTTTTCAGTTGGGTTTGGGTCCCAAGTCAGTTTCAACTGGAGCTTGGGTGCAACAATTGGGTGAGATCAAATCTCCCATTGGATCCTCGGATTGAGTGGCTTGCTTGGCATGGGCTTCCCAATCTGATTGGTTGATGGATTCCCAAGTTGCTTCCACCATGAATGTCTCCATGTCCTCCTGGCATTGTGAGTGTGGGATAGCGGTGGTGGCTTTGGCCGCTTCCTTGGCCGTGGCCCTATGGGCCTGCTTGGCCTTCTTCTGCTCTTGTGGGGAGATAGGCTTTACCAGTAGGTAGCAGCCTTGTGCTCCCCACGGGAAGGCCTCCTTGGTGCTTGCAGTTGGTTCATAGTGCGCCTCTCCAATGGCCATGGCCACTGAGGGGTGCTCTTGGAATGTGACGCCCTCCTTGATGGGGCATGCATGTGCCTTATGGCCGAATGCATCATAGTGGGTGCAAATGGGGGCGCGCTGTCCACGGTCACCTGGAATGGGTGGGTGGTATGCCCTGCGATATCAATAAAAGTAGAGTGTGGGATCTGGGTTAGGTCCTTCACGATCTCCTCAGTTGGGGTCAGAACTGTGATGGCTTTGCCAGTGCACAGGTGTGGCATCAGCATGAAGCGTTGCATTTCAAAAGATTGTATTTTGCTGTATACGGAGAGACCATCTTTCAGGTGTTGCTCCAAATTGTCACGTTTTACCGTAGTAGGCAAAAAGTCAAATGTGAGGAAAATTTGGTTTGATTTTGTCCATCTAGTGCATTTAGTTTTGACAACCCGTTGCCCTTCAGAGAGGTCAACCACTACGCGCACTGCTGCAGCCTCATCTGCTGCCGTTTTGCTTTTGAAACCTAGGTCCAGCCAACTGCGTGACATGGAGTGAGGTGCAATGTACACCGCGGTCAGGAAAATTGTGTGTACATCTTCACAAAATTTTTCTCATAAAGCCGTTTTTTGGATGTCCAGAAACATGCGGACTCCAAATTCCACCGATGAAAGTGGCTGGGAGTGTGGCGTGTTGAAGTACTGGTTGCATCGTGCTTGCCATGCGAGTATTTCTGGGGAAATAGTGACCGCCAGTTTCTTAGTATTTTTGTCAATTCTGCCAGATTCTCTGGGCGTTTTCAAACGTTGGAGGCCGCGGGCCTTCCACCTGCTCCTCTTATCTTGCTTGCCCAACTGCTCCCTGACATGGGCGCAGACTAATCTCCTCTGTGAGATTATCAAACTAGATTCAGTCTTGAATTGAATAGGTTGCAATAGTGATTGCAACGAGAAAGAAAAATTTTATTTATTTTTAAAAGTTTTACTAAGACAGAAACTTGCGCTTGCATTTCAACAAGTTATTTATACACCAACACTTCAAAGTGGGCGGGGCTCTAGACTCAGTTGACTCATTTCTGATTTTAAAAGACTTACTGCATGCTAACTCTGATCAGATGCCCCCCTGTAATGAGCACCACTTGTAGAAAAGCGACAACTGCACAGGGCAAGGAGTTTTTTGAATAACAATAAATGCTTCTTGTTTTTGACAGGAAGCGCAATCTGAGCCAAAAATAATTCAGTTAAAAATTTAATTCCTTTTTTGCTTCTTTTTATAAACTAAGGAACCTTTTACTACAATAAAAAATGAACTACTAGAAAAAACTAGTAGATAAAAACAAGGTACTTTATTTTAAAGAGATTAGAGGTAATATTGGTGAAAAATGGCAGAACATTGCTCAATGTCACTAAGTATCAGCATTAGTTGCCAAAAAGTACAATAAAACCAGTGGTTAATTTAAAGCATACCTTATGTTACTACTCAAACTTATTGTGAGATGCTTAAAGCTATTGGCAAATGCGTTCAATTTTTTTGAAAGCCTAATGATTGTGACGACTAAGATTTATTCACATAATCACAAGAAGGGCTAAATAAAACTTCCTATTTGAGAAGTCTGAAAACATCAATCTCTGCTAAATTAATTGTCAACTGCACCTGACTAGTTATTTCACTATTTTGGGAACAAACTTGGAAAAACATAATCTAATGTACTCTCAACCCTGCTTAAAGTATTATGTCCTCCTTATCCATTACTGTGACCCCTTATCTAAGTGGCGATAATGCCAAAGTGACAGAAGGCGATGCACATAGGTTCTATTTTAAAGGAGAGGAAAAGGTGGAGAAACCAACCTTAACTATATTCATCTTGGAGGTGTTGACCTTTTTTAATGGATATAGGGCTTCCATTTTTAAGCTCAATGTTGCTATGCCCAAGAAGCCTGACAGTAATACTTAAGGCTGAATTTTCGCATGACAAGTATATACTTTATATAAGAAAAGTCACCACTTCTGTTCCATCAGCTAAAGTATCTTTCCCATGGTAAGTACGGCGAAATGGACTTATTGTAGTCAAATACATCTTGATATATATAAATAACAAAACAACTTTATTCTAACTTAAATCAGGGTTTTTATATGTCACAATTAACAATATAAAATTCCAAAAGGAAAAGGATTAATAAAATTAATAGAGTGGAGAATCTTTTAAGGAGGCTCTTGGTCTGGTGAGATATTATGAATCTTATAATGCTTTGTATCATAATTTTAAAAGGGTATAAATGGTGAATAGAATACCCAAGTTGGATGAGACTGTGTGTCGCTTAGGTTGATCATTCAGCAGCTTTTTGATTCCTACTCTTTCTTTGGGTTCATCTTAATTTGCTGCCTTGAGTGACTTACAAATATTTGTCACTTGAACTTCAGATAATCCATCATATTGATGAAGCAGTAATTAATCTCAGGGTATCTTAGGCTCAACTTGGTTTTTCAGAGATTTATTAAAGTTGACTAGAGCAGTGCTGACTATTAATTTCTCCAGGTAATTAATAAAAATAATGGATTTACCCCCCTTCTTGGGTCTAGATGACAATTTAGCTGAAGGATGTGAATGGTAAACAATTCCCCATCATGTCTGATATCAATATATTTGACATCATCCCCTTCAAGTTATTGGTGTGTGAGTACTGACACAATAATTGGCTATGAACGCTAGTTGATCATTATCCATTTTCCAAAGACTTGATTGAGTTTTTGTCTCCACGTTTGTAAGTGATAGCATATGGCCCATCCCAGATGGAATCTAATTTCCCCCTTTGGGCGCTATTTGATTGTGATAATATATGACTATGTCTGAAATCTCAAAGGCGGGTAAAATTTGGCGAGTTTCATTTGCTGCTTGACCTTCCCTTGTTTTAGCCTTGGAGAACTGTCATTGCGTCTGACTGAAGTTCTACTATCTTTTAGGATAACATTCTTAGCGCTTTCTAAGGCTCTTCAGTATTATCACTGGTAACTTCTCAAGCTAATAAAGCTAATAAATCAGGTTTTCTTCCATATAAGGCCTTGAAGGGAGAAATTTTGATAATTAGATGGAAAATTATCCAGTAAGCCATCAATGCACTTGGGAGTTATTAGTACCAGTGTAGTGGATTGGTATTGGCCATCTTGCATAGTATTGAGACCAATGTCCAATTTTCTCTTTCTACATTCCTGTTAGTTGATGGGTTGTAAGGCGCTTAAAATAATTGTTGAGTTCTCATGCTCGTAGCTAAGACCTTCACAACTTTTGAAGTAAGTTTTTTTACCATTATCGCTTAGCAGAACCTGTGATCAGCTGTGCCTAGTAAACATGTTTTGATATAAAAAACTTAGCAGTAGCTTTATCTAACTGTGCGGGAATGGCAATTGCTTCAATCCACTTTGTATAATAAACAATCCCTATTAGTATGTTTCAATTTCCTCTTGTAGATTCAGGTTTTGGACCTATGACATCTAAACTGATGGCATGAAACGGCTGCTGAGGGGTCATAGGCTAAAAATTATACTTAATATGCGGCTACTAATTTTTTACAAGTGGTGCAAGCATCTAAGACTTCCACTACAGAGTCCAACATTTCTTTCCAATAAAAGTGATCCTTGATCTATTTACAAGTTTTTCTGGATCCTCCATGGCCTAATATTGTGGCCTTCAATTATATATGGTATCCACTCAGAAGATCGCAAAGAAGGCAGCCAGGTGATTCTAACTGTTGGAATCATGGGTTAATACCATGGATCATTTTTGTTGTTTGAGGGCCAGATGACCCAAAATTCAAGGGTGTTGGTTACTTAATTGGGAAGCTTCTCTTGGTCAAGAAGTCTTATCAATTCAAATATTGAGTATGGTGTGGTAAATTACCAATAAATACATTTTTTTACTTAAAATCGCAAAAAGAGGAGAAAAAGCGTAAAGTTTATTACCTAACACTAGCTTTTTAAGGGTAATAAAGAGGTTTATTGAGGAAAATATAAGCCTCCCAAGCCTAGATCTAATAATATAGAAAACCAGAATTTGGTGTTGAATAATTGACTGGACCTAATTGTCAGATATTTGATAGGGACATAATAATGTTAGCATGCTTAAACTTATTATGGATCATATCAGATATCAGCAATTATGGATCAGGTATATTCTAAGCTTATGCAAAGCTTAGGATCCGCGGCCTAGAAATTTCACTTAATAATATTTGACTATGATGACACAGGCTTGAGGGCTTTGTTGGTTAGGTCAGACTTAAATTAAGTTTTGACTTAATGACTTGGGCACTGTGGGCTTTGTTGGTCTATGTTGAAATTAGTTTTTAATGTCAGTCGAGTTTTTGATCAAATTAATTACTAATTAGTGATACAAATTGCCTTGGTATGTGCTGCCAATTACATGTGAAAGAGAATTGGTTCAGCTATTTGCAGACGCATCTGAAATGCCATCTTGAGAATGATGATGGTGTTTACACTGACCCTGAGGCTGAGCATGATGCCCTGAGTTAAAGTATTTGTAGATGTTCTTACAAACATTTTACGTGGCCAAGTGCCATTAAAAATGAGATGTCATGGGTAAGATGTGGTGAACATTAAACCCTATAAATAACCCTCAAGTTGATGCTAATAAAAAACATTCAACTACTATGACTTGTTTATAATTTAACTTATAAACTTTTTGCGTTTAATACTTACTTTGTATTAGTTGATACTTTACTTGGGATCAGTAAGATCAGGGCGGCATGCCATCATCCAAGTAAACAACAGGGAATATGAATTTAAGTACTACCAAGAAGTTATATTTTAAATTTTAGTCACCATCCAGTCTATTGTCATCATACAATAGATGCACGAAACTTCATCCCACTGCAGAAGAAGAATCAGCCCTCCAAATAGAACCCAAAATTCAACAAGTGGCGCTCATGGCTGGGATTGCAGATGGTGACCGCGCTGAACAGGGGAGCAATCCCAATCAATTATTCAGAACCATCACTGGGCCCAATGGGAATACTGAAATGACTGTGTCCCAGATTAATTGGGAGGATGTACCCATTATTACCTATCCTGACAGAACCCATTTCACCTGAAGAGCTGGAACGTCTTGAACAGCAGTTGTTAAGAGGGTATCAAATAGGACAAGGGCCTGCAGACAATAGTAGCAATCCTTTTTACTGCCAATGACAGCAAGATGTGTTGTGGATGAGATATCTTGCTCATCATCAATTAAGTGTAGCTCAGATCTGAAACAATTTAATTGGGATAGAGAATATCACCCAATACTTAATTGAATTTGTACATCCCACCTCTAGAAATTCTCAGATGACAATCGCCCGCCATCATGCAGCCATTACTGAGTTGGTGAACTTCTCTCGCAACTCCAGCCAGGTGGGCCAAATTTTAAATGAGCGATTGGAAGCCAACTTTGCTGAGGTCCGTTCTAGTTTGGAGGCAAATTACAACTTAGCCACTTGGGCTAATGACTGGGTAGCAGAATTAGCACAAGAGCTAAATGACAGATTGCATCCCATCTTTGAAAATTTCTTAGAGGAAAGAGGAGTCACCAAATCTTGGGTCAGCAATATCACTCAGACTTCTATTAACGCTTCAGAGTTCATGAGGCTTAATCACGAAGCCCAAGAGGCGCAGTTAAACCATAATGATGAATTTTGTGACCAGTATTGATGTTTGAGCGCCCAAATTTCGCAGATGAAGGATGAATACACCAGAAAAATCAATTACTGGCAAACACAATTTGAGGACCAACGGGCGAAAAATGAAAAAATCAAGACTCTATTGATCATCTTAATCTACAGATCAATAATCTCAATGATGATGTTAATGCTATTAATGAGTCAAACAATAATCTCCATGGAGAATTGAACCAGTGCAAGAAGGCAATAAAAGAAAAGGACCAAGTGATTTCCACCTTGCAACTACAAGCTACTAGCTTGAATGAGGAAATTGCAAAATTAAAGTTAAAAAACCGAAATTGTGTCAATTGGGAAAAATGAAATCACGAGCAAATTTGAGCTCTGGATGATGGGCGTTGTCAGTGTGCTACAAACCACTTGACTGGAAATTCTTTGAATATTATGAGGATGAAGCTTCAGAAATAGCTACCAAAATGGATGCTGGGCCACATCAACAACTGCCTAGCAATATGGTTGCTTTGGCCAACCCTAACACCTCAAACTGGGATATGATGCCCCAACGCCCTAGTACGCCTGGCTCTAGTCAACAAAGAAGTAATTGTGATAACCAGGAATGGGGAAGCGATAATTATAAACCAGCAAACCTGCCAGCCTTTGACAAGAATGGAAGTATTACCACATTTGTCAAACGCTTTGAAATGGCCATGCATGGGGCCAGCGACCATAACAAAGCAGCCACTATGATTAACTGCTTGGATGAGTGGAGCATTGAGTTGATTATGCCTCACATTAACGAAAATCCAACATATGCCAAAGTCAAGGAGGCTGTGCTTCATGAATTTGGAGGTCCAGAACGGATGTCAACCAGAAAATCTAAGTTTATGAACATTTGCTTTAAGAAAGATGAAGCAATTGACAAATTTGTGGATCAATTCTATTGCAAAGCTCAAGTTCTCTTAGGCGCATGGGCTATGGTCGATTTTGACGCTAAGATTGCACTAGAGCATGCAGTAGAAACCTTACCCTAATCTATCAAACACTTTATTGCCTGCTTTCATGCAAAACCTGGCAACATCTGAATTGGTTGACTATTTGTGCAGATGCTCAAAAAATTATGGCCCTCCTAATACTGGTTACAGATTGGGACCTGCTGCCTTTGCTGGAAAGCCCTTCAAAACCAATAAGAAAATTGACAGTAATCTGCCTGTAAAAAATGAGCAAAACTCAAATATGAGAGCCCCACGGCCAGTGAGTGAAATTACTTGCTTTAATTGCAATTGTAAAGGTCACTTTGCTTCCCAATGCCATCAGCAAAATGTCAATGTAGTCCTTCCTGATACCGTGCAGGAGGAGGGAAAAGAACAAGCACAATAGATGCGGGACGCTCTATTGTGCCTAAGACACCAGTCCCACCTGATAGACAAGAAAACGCTGGCCATGGGGCCTCATTTAACAATGAAATTGATTCTATTTTAGTATCAAATGAAGATTCTTTGAACATACATGCGGTAACTCGCTCCCAGAGTAAGGTTGTCATACCTGAAGCCTCTGAAGTAGTTGCTAAACCCTATGTGCAACAAATACTTGAGAATATTCCAGCTGAAGGGCTGAGCAATGCAGCAGATACCCCAAGCCTGAAAGGGGTCAATATAGCAATGCCAATTGACACATTCATCAATGAATGTCCCAGTATTGGAAATACTCTGAAGCACACTCTTAACTCCTGGATTCTTCCCATATTCACTTAGTAAACTCTATTGATTCTTACTACTCTGAGTGCACTTATGTGGATATTCTGGTCAACAAGGTCAGAGTTGTAGCTATTGTTGATAGTGGAGCACCTGTAAACATTGTTTCCACAAAGCTGGTTAAGAAATTGAAAATAGCTCTGGACATTGACCATCATCAAGAATATGGGACCGCAGGCCTTAACAGCACTAAGAGTGAAGGAGCTTACAGCGCTTTGCCACTGCAATTTGGAGCTTTGGTAGTAGCCGCACCCACTATAGTGCTTCCAAACGCCAATTATGACATATTAATTGGAACTAGTTTTTTAAGGACCTATGGGATCTCATGCAATTTTAAAGAAAACATCTTGACAATATTGGGCCAATCACTTCCAATTTATTACTCTCACAATGATACAAAGCCCACAAGCTGTCATAGAAATTTTATCAATATATCTTATGCTGATGGGATAATACCAGTAGGATATATTCAGCGGGGGAATTGAAGCCGCCCCATGCCAACTGCCATAAATGAAAATTGAGGAATACCTCTACAGTGTGAATAAGGATGTGACAATAGCTCCAGGCCATCAACTGGTTATGAGGACTGGGACCACACTGGATATTCCAGAAGGACTATATGGGGAGGTTGTATCCCCGTGGCATCATTCTCAAATGGAACCTAGTGTGGCGCCTGGAATACTTATACTGGGGCACGGAGAGATTGATGTCTTACTAGCAAATTTGACCAGCCAAAATATTAAGGTCAAGAAATATCAAGTAGTCACTTTTGTGCATCTGTTTCTGAGGGATGAGTTAAAATCAGCTGTCAAATTTGGTGACTTATCTGAGTTCAGCTTACCTGACTGAAACCCTTGGGGCACATACTGTAATATCTCAAGAATCATTTACCAGATTATCAGAACAACAGAAGGATGAAGCACTAGAGTTGTTTGAACGATACTCCAAAATTTTCGCCAAAGATGACCAAGATTTAGGTTGTGCAAAAGGAGTTCAGCATTTTGTTGATACTGGGGACCATATGCCTATTAGAATGAGGCCAATTTGGCGCCCCAGGGCTAGTGACAAAATAGTTGGTGAAGAGCTAGACAAATTGTTGAAAAGTGGAATGATAGTGCCATCCAAAAGCCTGTGGGCCAGCCCCATTTTAATTGTAAAGAAAAAAGATGGCAGCAATTGAGTTGTGATTGATTATTGACGCCTCAATGCCATTACAAAAAAGATTCATATCCGTTGCCCAGAATTGATGATGCTCTGGACCATCTGGGAGGGGCGAAGTACTTTACTGCAATGGACCTCATCTCAGGATATTGGCAAATTGAGCTGCCACCAGAGGAGCAGGAAAAGTGCGCGATGATTGCTGCTCAAGGGCTTTTTCAACTGACACGCATGCCACAGGGGCTGTGTAATGCACTGGCAACCTTTCAGCATGCAATGGACATGATTTTGGGGGACCTTAAATTGTCCTGCGTTCTGGTGTACCTGGATGACATCAATGTCTTTTTGCAAACGTTTTCCAAACATCTGGAGCACCTTGAACAAGTGTTTCAAATGGCTGTTGAAGGCCAATCTGAAGATAAAACCTAGAAAATGCCAATTCTTTAAAGAACAATTGGAATACCTCAGGTTCATCATTGATTCCAAGGGCTTGCGGCCTCAGCCTCAAAAGGTGGAGGCGATTAACAATATGCAACCTCTGATGAGTATGAGAGATGTTCAAGTGTTCTTAGGCATGGTAGGATACTATCAAAGATTTGTGGAAGGGTTTGCAAAGATTGCTGAGCCTCTATTCCACTTACTACAAGGAGGAGTTCGTTTTTGCTGGGCAGAGGAATGCCAACAAGCCTTTGAGGCTTTGAAAAACAAAATGAGCTCAGCGCCTATCCTCTGATATCCCAATTTCAGCAAGCCTTTTATCATACAAACTGACGCCTCATTGACTGCAATTGGTGGTGTGCTATTGCAGATTGGGGATGATGGCGAGGAGCATCCAGTCGCTTATTGCAGCAGGACGCTGAATAAGCATGAGCGTAATTATATGGTGACTGAAAGAGAATGTCTGGCTGTCATCTATGCTTGTAAACAATTTTGGGTTTACATTCATGGCACCAAGTTTCAAGTAGTAATGGATCACAGCTCATTATGATGGCTCCACAATCTCAAGGAACCTGAAGGATGGTTAGCCCGCTGGGCTCTGAAATTACAAGCATACAATTATGAAATTATTCATAGAGCTGGAGCGGCCCATCAAAATGCAGATGGACTATTGCGACTTCCTATTGTAGCTGTCCTGAGCAGTTTGGCTGATGAACTTCATGAAAAAATGATTAACTGAAAGTATGGAGATGAGCCACCTGAAGTTCAAAAAGTGATTGAAAAAGCATTAATTGACACCAAATATTGAAATGGAGTTCTATACAAGCTTAAGCCCAATGGACAACGTCAAATCTTCCCAAAACCTTCTGACCAAATGGAGATTATTACACAAGCACACAAGGCCGTCAGACATGGGGGAATGACCAAGATGCTAGAATTAATTTGATCAAGTTACTATTGGGATTCCATGCAATTTGATATCCAAGATGTGCTTGATAAATGTCATTCATGCCAAATTGCAAAACCTATGAAGTCAGATGTGAAATATCATTTGATCAAACCTGACTGGGCCTGGCATACCATGTCAATTGATGTAATTGGCCCTTTGCCTGTGAGTAGCCTAGGCAACAAATACATAATTGTTGCTATTGACCATCTAATGAAATGGGTGGAAGTGAAAGCAATTTGAGATGTTGGGGCCCTAACTACTGCCAAGTTCATTATGGATAATATTATTTATAAGCATGGATGCCCCCAGAAGATCTTGATGGACAATGGCACGAATTTTACTGCCCAAATGGTACAATGGCTAAATGAGTTGATGTCCATCAAAGGAGTGTTGTCAACACCATACCATCCTGAGACTAATGGTATGGTAGAGCGAGTGAATGGCACTTTAGTCAGCATTTTATGCAAAAACGCAGCCTTGGCGCCTTTGCAATGGGCAACTTCAATTAGTGCGACCATGTTTGCATACAATATTGGACACCACAGCAGCACAGGCCACTCTCCATTTCAACTTTTGTATGGTAGACAGCCCGCTCTGCCTCCATTATTATATTCAGTACTCAGTTCAACTGACGCAATTAACCCAAATAACTATGTTGAGCAACTAGTGAAGACCTTAATCAAGTTGCAATCTGAAGCTTATCAAAATGCAATTAGTCAAAAAACTATTCAGAAGAGCTACAATGACGCTAAATGAGCTATGGTGACTAAGTTCAAGGAAGGAGATTTAGTAGTATATTGTGACACTCATAGCGCAGGCCGCGCGCACAAGCTAGCCTCGCTTTGGAAGGGTCCATTTATTATATTGGAGAAATCGTCTGAAGACATATATACCATTAAGGATCAAGGCGGCTGGGTTGTGAATCAAGTACACGCTAAGTTCCTTCATCCATATCATAAAGAATAATAATAAAAAAAAAAAAAAAAAAAAAATTAAATTAATTAAAAATTTGAATATAATAAATATAAATATTTAATAATGAAAAAAAGAAGAAAAAATAATTGCAAGCCATAGAGTTTATTTATAGATTTGATGCCTCGCTGGCATTAGAACTAGGTACCCCTTCTTTGGTAGGGGGAGGAGAGTGCAATCAAACCAGAGAAGCCTGCAATGGAATTGGAGAGATGCAGATTTCATACAAGTCCCAACTATCTAGACCCTGGTGGAGATGTGCCAAACCCAAGAAAGCTTGGCACCAGGCAACTGGCCCTGTTGGCTTAGGAAAGGCCATCAAACTAAAGGGAAAGTCCATTGGAAGGGACTTCAGAATAGGTGGGAAAGGTTTGACTCAGGAGTAAATGCCACTGAAAGGAAGATACAATTGGCAAGAAGGCTCTCAAGGCAGGGGTAAATGGAGGGGAGGAACTCTTTTCATGAAAAACATTTGGGAATGGGCCTCATCTAATACCCTGCGCATGTTGGGCATGGTATTGGTGGGAAGTGATGAAGGAGGGAAGCAAACGCATGCACCCAAAAGAGCCATCTGGGGGACATACTTCTTGGGAAGCCCCTTAGCCAAGCTTTTACAAAGGGCTCAGTATAACACCAGGATGCGCCAATCCTTCAAAATCTGAGTCTTGAGGCCCAACGCAACATAAAAATTGGTATGTACCAAAGTGGGTTCACACCAAAGCCTAGCAACTGAGTTAGCAAAAATAAGGGCCTGGTTGGCCTCAAAAATATTGTATGTGGCAACCTCAGGACTGGTTGCAAGTGCGGATGACAAGTAGGCATTCACAAGCTCTGACATCAAATTGAGCTCAAGACCCAATGAAGCCACACTGCCCACGTGCACAGGAGGAAGCAAGATTCTTTGAAGTAAAGATGCTAAATAGTGAAAACAAGAAGTCTGGAAGAAGATCCCCATCCAAAGCAAATTGATTTCAGATCAGGGTTTCTTTGGACTGAATGGCTTCAGAAGGCCAAAGAGATAAAGAATAAGTCAAGAGGGGATCCCGCTTGACCCATTGGGAAGTTTGACTGACTGTACCTGAAGCCACGGGGGCTTGTTCAGGATTATTGATTGGTGTTATTGCAGAGGGATGCAAAGCCAAACTCTCTATTACTGTGGAGGCGTAGCTGGTTGACCCAGCTTGAGGAACCATGGGCAACACGCCCAAGTTGACCATAGCGCGCTGCATGGACTTGCTTAGCCTTAGGAAGGCTCATCTGTCTGAGGCAGAAAGGCTATTGAGATAACGTTCATACTTTGAGGAACGCAAAAAGTTAGACATTGTGACCCAAGAAGAAGGGTACCCGCCACTTATATCCAGTCAAGGTGGGGGAAGTGTTGAGTAATTGACTGGACCTAATTGTCAGATATTCAATAGGGACATAATAATGTTAGCATGCTTAAACTTATTATGGATCATATCAGATATCAGCGATTATGGATCAGGTATATTCTAAGCTTATGCAAAGCTTAGGATCCGCGGCCTAGCGATTTCACTTAATAATATTTGACTATGATGACATGGGCTTGAGGGCTTTGTTGGTTAGGTCAGACTTAAATTAAGTTTTGACTTAATGACTTGGGCACGTGGGCTTTGTTGGTCTATGTCAAAATTAGTTTTTAATGTTGGTCAAGTTTTTGATCAAATTAATTACTAATTAGTGATACAAATTGCCTTGGTATGTGCTGCCAATTACATGTGAAAGAGAATTGGTTCAGCTATTTGCAGACGCATCTGAAATGCCATCTTGAGAATGATGATGGTGTTTACACTGACCCTGAGGCTGAGCATGATGCCCTGAGTTAAAGTATTTGTAGATGTTCTTACAAACATTTTATGTGGCCAAGTGCCATTAAAAATGAGACGTCATGGGTAAGATGTGGTGAACATTAAACCCTATAAATAACCCTCAAGTTGATGCTAATAAAAAACATTCAACTACTATGACTTGTTTATAATTTAACTTATAAACTTTTTGCGTTTAATACTTACTTTGTATTAGTTGATACTTTACTTGGGATCAGTAAGATCAGGGCGGCATGCCATCGTCCAAGTAAATGACAGGGAATACAAATTTCAAGTACTACCAAGAAGTTATATCTTAAATTTTAGTCACCATCCAGTCTATTGTCATCATACAATAGATGCACGAAACTTCATCCCACTGCAGAAGAAGAATCAGCCCTCTGAAGAGAACCCAAAATTCAACAGAAAGTGACTATGTATGCAGTTTACAACTGTGCCCTAATGTAAAAACTGATGGCTTTTCACTGGTGCACAGGTTTGCTTAACTAATGTACTGGAAATAAACACAAACTTGCTAATTTTAAGAAGACAATTAGCTTAGTCAAGTTCAGATAAATGGGTAGATTTGGCACTACTATGGCAGATAATAATATAAGTGACTTTGGCCTCACTCTGGCAATATAAGAATTCAAGTGACTTTGGCCTCACTCTGGAAAGATATAATAATTTAAGTGACTTCAGCCTCACTCTGGCGTTGACACTTAGACAAGGACTCTCTTCACAAGAAGCAGATAAACTACAAGATATAATGAATATAAACTATAGGTCTAAGGTGTATATTAATATAAAATGAAAGAATATTTATAGGCGAAAGTATGGAAGGACATGTGTTAGGGGTAAATCGTGGTAACCATGATGGCCTTGGCATGCCTAGCCAATAAGAAAAGAGATATTAGTTCAATTTGGGGAAATATTCCAGCTGATATTCATGAGGAATAGTGTATTTAAATTGCCATTCATATCGGCCCACATGTTAGCTACCAAACCTGAATATTTCCCATGAGTAATTGACCATTTTGAGCCAATTTACTCATCTCCAAATTGTTGGCAACAATACTCAACAAAATTGCAACTGTAATTATCATCAGATATGATCCTATGAGAATTATGATTAACCATTCAGTCAGTTGTTATTTCCGCCTAGATGACATAATTAAATTGTCATCCAAAGCTTAATCAGTAAGTTAAAATGAAATATGTGAACCATTAATTTAAATAAATTGAAGCTTAATCAATTCCAAGCTGAATAATGTGGTCATATAACATTCCCACACCTGAACAAACTCTATGATTGAGTGTTCATTGCCCCATCTATATATGACTCAATATGGCCCTGACCAATTGGTGACCAGTTTGTGATCACTACCTCCATGCCAGTGATGGTATAATAGTATGATATCATCCGGGTGGGCAGTGTGTAGAGGATCATGCTTATCGTTAAATTAAGCAGTTTATCTATTGGTTGTGACAGACAGTTTTTTTGGCAGCCAGGGCTTGAAGTTATGTCAATTTGCAATAATTCGCATAAAGACTTCAGGTGCTTCAGGAGAAGCTTAATTAAGCATCTCCTGGACTTCAGAAGGCAGATGAGATTTTTGCCATACAACGCTTAGAATGGCAACATTCTTAGTAAATTGATGATAGCTAATATGATATGCCAGAATTGCACTAGGCAAATTTTGGGGCCAATGAAGAGGGTCAGCCATAGCCATTTTCTGAAGGGGTTGCAGTTTGAGTGCCATTTACCTGCTCTACCATTCCGTTGGTTGCAAGATGATAGGGGGTGTAGAATATGAGTGGTTCCCATCAGTTCAGATATATATTTCATTAGCATCGAGTGGAAATTTTGTCTGTTATCAGAAAGAATGACATTAGTGCACCCATGCTGGGTGATAATCCTAATATACAAAAATGTGGCGGTGGCTTTTGCTGAAGCGGTGGGGAGTATATGGCTTTGATACACTTAGTTAGATGGTCCATGGCTATTAGGAGGAAATAATGTCCATTGGAGGCTCTAGGAAGTGGTCCCACAATATCAATGCTAATAGTATGGAATGGTTCACATGATGAGACCACTAGATGTTGAGAGCGGGGATCAGCTCCAGCTTGGCTTTTACATACCAAACAGGACTCCAATACATCCTGAATAGAAACAAGCATTCCTTCCCAATATCATTGAGTATAAGCCACTGGTAGGTTTTCCAAAATACCCATGGCCAGCTTGCCAGATGTCCCTCTATTATGATGTCAATTTGAGCTGATGGTCTTACATAAGGCTCCCATTGTTTAGACACAATTTTTCACAATTGTCATTCTTGACTTGGAGATTTGCCAATCATTTCGATAATTCCTGTTGGAGGTTAAAAATTCATCATTCCATACCTGTGGTTGGGTGGAGGTCATAGAGTTAATCCTCTTCAGGGTCAGTTATAGTTAAGATGGAAATCTGATATAAGCAATCTGAATTTTGATGGATTGGCCCTAGTTGGTGGATAATGGAAAATTGTAATTTTGAAGCTTTAACGCCCATCGGGATAATCTCCCATCAGGTTCTTTCATTTGCTGTAGCCATTGCAAGGAAGCATGATTGTTACAATGAAATTCTTTCCATATAAATAAGGTCAGAAATTTTTTAATGGCTAGTAGGACCTCCAAGCATTTGCGTTCTGTAATGCTATAATTACGTTCAGCTATAGATAAGGTCTTGCTGTAGTAGGCGATAGGATGGTCCACTAAGTTCTCATCATGTTGAGATAGTATGGCTTAAATGACAATACTGCTGGCATCAGTAAAGAGGAGGAAGGGTTTATTAAAATTCTAAGATGAATAAACTGGAGAATGGGAAAGTGAGATGCGTAGCAGGTCAAAGGCCTGTTGTTGCTCTTCTTTCCACTAAAAGATTATTCCTTTCTTCAGTAGATACACCTGAGGCTCAGAGGTGTCTGCAAAATTGGGGATAAATTAGTGATAATAGCCCACCATTCCAAGGAAACTTGTACATCTCGTAGGGATCATGGGGTCATCTTAGCAATAGCCAAGACCTTATCATCCATTGGGGATAATCCGGCTTTTCTGACCTTGTGACCCAAAAAAATCATCTCATTTTAAAAGAAAGAGCATTTTGACAGCTTTAGTTTTAATGACGCTTGCCATAACTACTGAAAGACTTGCCTGAGGTGATATATAGATGTTCAGTAAAGGTTCTTGAAAAAAAATGGTAATATATTAAGATAAACTAATATGAAGGAGCATTTTAAAAAGCCTATTAGTCCATCCATAGCGTGTTGGAAGGTAGCAGGGGAGTTACATAACCCCTGAGGCATTCAAGTGGGCTTGAATAGTCCTTCACTTGTGACAAGAGCGCATTTTGCCCGATCTTTGGGTGAAGAATCTACTTGTTAGTATCCACTCACGAGATCCATAGTGGAGAAATAGTGGGACCCTGACATTAAGCGTAAAGAGTCATCTATACGAGGCAGAGGGTACCTATCTTATCTTGTAATTGAATTGAGGCGGAAATAATCCACAACAACCCAGTGACTACCATCCTTTTTCTGAAATAATAAGAGTGGGGAAGCCCATGGACTTTTGGAAAGCACAAGTGTCCTGGCCTCCAACAGTTGCTGTAACTCTAAGGCCACTTTAGCTTCCTCCACTTTGGATTTTTGATATGGTCAGGATTAAAATGGAGGGTGATCTTCAGTTTTGATTTGATAATTACCCCGGACATTTTCTTATAGTCACTTGATCCTAAGGAAAGATATTGTCATATTCCTCGAGGAGGTCTTTGACATCTTGGCGTTCATTTGTGGTAAGATAATCTCCAATTCTACTGTCAACCAAAGCTATGGTGTGTGGGTAATTGAATCCTAAATCCTGTAATGAGCCAAAACAACTCACATCAGCAATACACTTAATGAGACATAGTCTTACACAAGTAATAGGGGCATGCTGAGGGACCTGGAGAGGTTTAGTGGTTATAACCCCTATAGAATAGAGATAGATTTCCCTGTAGGCTGAATCCAAAATCCCTGGGCAGATCAATGCTTCCTTGATGGAAGGGTTTGTGTGTCCACTAAGCTCCAAAATTTGATCAGGAGGGGTAAGAATCCGAATCCCTGTATCCACAATAACTTGTGAGCCCAAGGGTATTGTGATAAAATGAGGACATACAGAGGGATCCTCTCTTGTCATCCACGCCTCCAAGGGTAACTTAGTTTATTCCCCTAAGACTTGATACTCAATTTTGCAAATGGAAGATGAATATTTGAGGAAGCATGTCCGTTTTTAGGTGCTCCTTTATTTTTGATGGGTAGTTCAAATATTAATGGAATCTGATACCCTAGTAGTGATAGGTATTTTTCCTTGTGGTTGATGATGCAGTTAAACTCCCGCATCAGTTGGACCAAATAAGCAACTCATAGTCATTGTTTTTAATGCAACGGAGGGGGCAGTAATTAATAACTTCCAAAACAAAGAGTTAAAGAAGAATAGACTCCTATTGCCTTAGTAGACTGACTACCTGCCATCCTATATTCAGATTTGTGAATTAAGTCTGGAGCCATTTTATCTTTTAGATAATCTGGGAGAAATAAAGTTAACTGGAGAACCAGTGTCAATTATCATCAGGACTTTAACCTTATAAACTACTACTTTAACCTGAACCACTGAAGATCCAAATTGGGAGTTAATAGCTAATAGGCTGTCATTAGAGATTTTCATGAAGCAAGCGGAGGATTCTGCTGTGGCCAAGCTTGGGGTTTTTATTACATTAAAAAGTTTTATCTGCCAATTTTTGGATTTCTATAGAAGAGATGACCAACAAAATTTGTTTGGGTAACTGACCAACATAAAAATAAGAAAGCTGGAGGTTTTTATCCCTCTAATAGAAAGAGGGACTTCAACTTCTGATGGGGCAGCTACCAAAAAACAACTGGAAAACTGGGGATACCAGATAGAACTAGAACAAATTTTCTTGAAGCTTTTGTTTTCTGTCAGCATAGGGAGCCTCTTGCCTATAATGTGTGAACTTTTGCTGACTTACGTTGAAGGATGCGGCAGTCAGCTATAGTGTGGTTGTTTCTTCTGCAATGAGTGCAGTATAATTCAGGTGTAGGCGAATTGGGGGATGTAACGGCCAATACTTGGGTCTTGAGCTTATTAGTGATATAACAAGGTGGCCTGATGTTTTTAGTAGTTCAGCTGAAATTTCCATTATAGCTTATTTAATATGAAGAGGAATGTTAAGTTAGAGTTCATTGCTTTAAGATAAAGTAAGATATTAGGCATTTTTTAAACGCTGAAAATGCAGCGGTGATGGCATTCGTCTAATGTAAGACAATTTTCTGCAACCAGAGTTTGTGCATTCAAGGTAAAAATGGAGGGCGAATCCACTGATAGTTTCCCCCCAATTAAGTCTGATACCCATAAAGGTATGTTTTTGATTGGTTAAGGTTAAGTTTCTCCTGAATTCCTGAAGCAAAGCAGTCTAGGCATCAGTCCAAGTATGACAATGCATCAGATGGGGGACCATAATGTCTTGAGCCATATGTCTAAGATAGTTAGTCAAATGTTTAAGTAGCTGATGTGTCAGTGGCTTCTTCCATAGCATTTTCATAACAAATAAGAAAGAGAAAATTTTTACCCTTCACCCAGGACATATTTCTCTTTTGAGGGTTTGAATATGACACTGGGGGGTTAATGGTCAAACAGCATTTATTGATATAGGGAGACCATTTTCACCCAAAGGGAAACTGTTATTGCTGACCGTTTTGTAAGGATGGAGGGCGTTAACTTTATTTTATAAGGTGTTGATATCCTCATTATTGAGCTTACCCAATCATGGGCGACATGAAGGGCCTATTTGGTGGCAACAAGAGGGGATAACTGCCAAATTTTGCTTTTAAGTTTCTCTATCCCAAACATCATAGTGGGGAGATTAACTAAGAGTTTACGGCGTTTCCTGATCTAAAATAAAATTGGATTCCATATTGTTATTTCTCATAGTTGAGTTTTAATTGTATTTCACCGTAAACTCAGGGTGTACCCGGCAGGGACTACCAGTTTTGTCAGAACCATATGTAATACCTCATATCCCATAATATTTTGAGGCCAGGGGACCCAAAGTTTCAGGGTGTTGAATTGCTTTATTTCTTGCTTTTCTTGGTCGAGAAGTCTTTTCCAAATACAACGTCTGGATAAGCAATTCCTAATAAAAAACCAAATCAATTTCAGCATAAAATTGTGAAAATGGAAAAAAGGTGTAAAATTTATTACTTAGTAACAGCTTTTTAAGGGCAATTGGAGAGGTTTGTTGGGAAATTCTAAGCCGCCCAAGCTTAGATCTAATAAGAAACAAATTGAGGATTTGGTGCAAGCTCAATTATCTTGGTTGATATGATTGAGCTTGTCTCATAGCTCTTGTTTAAACCCCGAGGTTGGATGGCTCCAAGGGAGCAGGAATTGGCCATATTGGGCAGGGTTGAACTGATTTTGATCATAGTCAACTTTTATTGGGGATGATGCCCAACAGAAGGTTGGGCTTTTTCGTCAAATTGGTATTTATCTCCAACTTCAATAGCTTTCAACTTTCGTCAGGGATTATCCTGACAGAATTTTTAGCTTTGTTGTCAATTTGGGATTGATTCCCATTATACGCCATATCTGAATCTGCCATTTGGGTGGGAATCCTGACACAAGTAATGCTTAACATACCTCTTTAACAGCCAGTCATCACCTGCACCCGTCAAAGCACGCCAATGAAAGGGCTTAAAACCCTTATTCAGCCATTCCAGCTGCGTCCACAATTGCTACCCAAAGCAAGCACAGTTATGTTCTAAGGGAGCCATTAATTCGTAAAAAACTGCAAGCACCCATCCCTCTCAAAGTTGAACACATGAGGCTGCTAAAATAGCAAGTTTAAAAATGGTCAGTAACCAGAGCAAAAATTACCTACCCACTCAACCCTCACTCATTAAGTTTTCTTTGATTATACCCACAATACTGTATAACTTTACTTGGAGGATGACTTCACCTACTTCACTGCAATTGCAAAAACCTTCTCAGTCAGCACTATTATACATTAAAAGGTTAAAAACTACTTGTTAATATAGGATACACAGATTCTGCTAATGAAGACCACACTGCCACCATTAAGATCTAAATCTCATGATCCACTCTTTGCATCTCTCACACCTCTTAAACTTTAGAAATTCTTGCATGTCACTTCTTCAAATTTTTTGGCTACTATGAACCCAGAGTTCATAAATTTTTGGTGTTTATTGTAGACTAACGGAGTTTAGATTAGTACTCTTGTGTACTTTAGTGTCCCCTCTTACTGTTCCCCACACAAAGGGCTTGCATCACTAGGTCGTCATACAACTATTAACCACTTCATCTGATGACATTGAGGTTGTCTTAATCTGGTGGTCTTTGGAACATTCCCAGTAATCCTTTTTATTGTGGACCCAAAACAGAAGCCCGCATTGCTCATGATGCAAGCCTCTGCCACCTCTACATCAGTTGCTCTTCTTGCAAGAAGAGCAACAGCGCCACCACTTAATGGCCTAAATAAGGTCAAAAACTATTAAAAGTAGCTGCTGCGGCAAAACTGTTACAAAAACATTGGTTCCCAGTGTAGGACATGTCCCCAGCTGCCCTTTTCAACTGGTGGAAAATGAACGCTCATCTATGAAAAGGAAAATATTTACGCCTGGGCCCCTCACCTCGTGGATCACCATCTATTATACTAGCACCTAAATCTATATGGCAAAGTGCAAGAATTTCTCACTGGAGTCTCACGTTAGCTACCATACTATGTGCGTCATGCTGCAACCAATAGTCAATACCAGATTTTATGTGTGCACTTTTTCTGCTTCAGATGAAGTTCAACTCATTAAAGATGGCTTGAAACTTTGTTCCATGGTTTATGTAACACGTTGAGTCCTCACACCCATAGATCATATCACGCAAAGCTTCTAGTGGTGTTGGAAGTGGAATCATTGAACTCATACTCATTTACTGGAGACCCCACGGAGGAGGCATTGAGCACAATCATGAGGTCCTAATTAATGTAGTGGTTCAGTATTCTGTACTGTCTTACTAAGTCCTTGGCCCCCATTGTTGGCTAAAACCCACCCATATTTTCATGGTTCTCTTCTTGGACTTATACACAATATCAAATCAAAGGACAAAATAATGTCACCTTAAAGATGCAGGCTTTGTGCCAAAACAGTTCTTCACATAGTGTTTTTATTTAAAAACACATATAGAACTTACCTCAAGCGATACAAAATATAATCTGGTTAACATACAAATATTCAGTTAATCCAGATGTTCTTCGCATGGTTGTTTTTTAAATTCAACATGTTAGAGATTGGAAAATTCTCTATAGGAATGTTCCAAATAATGTTCATTTTAAACTTTTGTTTAAAGATAATATAAGCTCCTTTCACTTTGTTTCACCTATGTCAAGGTGGAATTGATTGGACAATCCTCACCTTGGAATTCTTTATTCCATCAACACTAAAATAAGGCGTGAGTTTATAATTAATTTTTCTAAATTTATACATTCTAGATCTCATGTTGAACTCAAGTGTCATCCTTGAGTACCGCCCAACTTTAAGGAGCTTTTCTCCCATTTCAGCCACGTATCCAAAGTTCCCTAATGAAACGAAGTGGTCCAAAGAGGCTTGACTTAACCCACACTTCAGCCTGTAGCGCAAACCATGTTCCAGAGCCCAGATTGATACAGATTTATTAAGTGGACTGAGCCCTGATTTTCCCCTAGGTAGCAGAGAACAGGTTGGCTCCAGGCCTTGATCTAGAGGTCTGGTGGTGAGGATGATACGTGGTTTTTGGTGGATTTCATCAGTGGTAAAGGGTGATTGGACTGGTTCACCACAATGCTAAGACAATTAAGCCAAACCAACAGGCATAACCAATTTTAAAATTAAGTAATATACACATTTACCCTTATTGGATGAAGACAACTCTCTAATTTAAGGTAGTGTTGCTGGTGGATAGGAACTTATGATACAAATTGTTACATAATTCCAAGTTTAGTTTTTTAGTCAAGCTGATACCTCTCAGCAGCCTACTAAATGGGTCTGATTGCTATTCCAAGTGGCACCAAACTCATTGTAAAAAGCTTTGGGTTTGTGGCTCCCAAATACTTGATTGGAGGCATATGTGATGCGAGAACTCTGGTGGTCAAGGAATATCCAATGGGACGTCCAAGAGGATCATCAATTATATCTGATTTCCTCAAATCTCCCATGCCTTCCCAAAGTCCCCTCTCAAAAAGCCGATAATTTTATTCATATTTTGTTTGAATTCTGTGTTCTATAGCCTAATAAAACATCCCCAACTACTCTCTTAGTGGAGGTGATATGACAAAGCAGCTTTTCACATAGAGTTTTTACTAAAACATATATATAATTTACCTGAAGCGATACAAAATTCATAATCTGGTCAACATGAATGGTTTAATCGACCTTGATGTTTTTTGTATGATTTAATTTGTTTCAGCACATTCAAGCTTAGCAAATGCTCTGGAGGAATTTTCCAGTTAATAATTATTAAACTTATGTATATAAATAATAAAGTAAGCTCCTTGTGTTTGTGTTACCTTTTTCAAAGTGGGATCAATGGGACTATACTCACTTTAAAATTTTTACTCCACTGACACCAAAATAAGGTGCAAGTTTAGATTTAACTTATTTTTAAGTTTTTACATTTTAAATTTCGCGTTGGTCTCAAGTTTCATTCTCAAGGTACCACTCAACTTTAGGAAGCTTTGCTCCCATTTCAGCCACATATCCAAAAATTTCTTGATGTAACCAAGCAGTCCAAGGAGGCTAGACCAAACCTGCACCTCAGCCTGTAGCGCGACCCAGGTGCCAGAGCCCTGATGAACCCAGAGTGATTCAGTTGAACAAGCACTGATGAATGCCCAGGTGGCAGAGGCCGCATTGGCTCCAGGCTTTGATCCAGTGGTCTGGTGGTGAGGATAAGACGTGATGTTTGGTCAATTTCATTAGTGTTAGAGAGTGGTTGGACTAGTTCACCACCATACTTAGACGATTGGGCTTTAACCAAAAGTTATAACCAATTTTGAATTAAGGTACTATACACATTTACCCTTATTGGATGGAGGCAACTCTCTATTTTATGGTGATGTCACTGGCATATGGATTCTTGGGATTCACATTTGTTATATGCTTAAGCACTGTTAGCTTACCAGGACATGGAGGGGAACAATATGCGTTCTTGCGTGAGCACATTGGCCCTTAAGTCCATCAATTCATTATGGGCTGTGGAACTACAAATGGATAGACAACTAACACACAGCTTCAGGTAGGCTAATTGACATTGCTGCTGTCTGAAAGCCCCACATTTTCCTTTCAAAACAAATAATTGAGATTATATTGGTAACATTTACTTATAGATATAATGTCAGCCTCATTATTCTTTATTGCGGGTATAACCCACTATTTTAATACATCTATATGGTCGTCTCATATAAGCTAAACTTACCATCCCTCAACTTCTTCCTCTCCATCTATAGTAATCACCTGCTAAATACAGATCACAAACATAACTGACATCTGGATAAGATTATCTAACTAAATATTTTACGCTTAGCAATCCTCATGGGAGTTTTTAACACCATCATTAATCGCGTTTATGACTCTATCTCCTCATGAAAGGTACTGTCCTTTCACCAATAGACTCCAATTTTTTTGTTTCAATAGCCTCTTGAATTTTCTGCCTCCCTCTCCGCGTCTGAAATCTGTTGTATGACCGGTATCCAGTATGTTGGATAGTATTACAAATTAACTTTATATATAAATGACTTTATTTTCCTCACTTCTTTTTCATGTCTCCTCTCCCACAGTTTGCTATAAATATGTGCACCCACAGGTTGGTTTATGATTTTTCTATCCACCACAAATAAAGCTTGTGTGGAAAGTTTGTCCCAGGATCTCCTCAGAATTCCTGAACATCTCTTTTATGAAGTACAAGCTGACCTCCACCATTCAAGATATTATCATCTAACCACCACTTCACTTACTTTATCCTCAAACTTGTAAGCAGTGTTAAAATCTGAGGTTCCGCTGATACTAGTCCACAGAGACTCACTGAACAGGTTCTTTTACTATGTGATTTATCCACGTTGATTAAATTAGAAGTATAGTAGATAATAGTATAGAGACTATTATCTGTAGATGAAAATAGATAAACAGGTTGATAGGAGTTCTAACAGTAAACTTGAAATGCTTCAAAGGATGCTGATTATACTGAACAATAGGGACTTTTTCCCTCTTCCAGGAGAAAATATAATCTAACTCTAGTTTAGAGGTCCTTGCCCTTGGTTCTTAATATGCTGAGTCTGCATAAATATGCTTCACTTCTAAAAGATATCTGATCCTTACTCCTTATCACACAAAAGATTCAACAAATAATGTATAAAACAATAATAAAAAGAAGATGAATAGAACTAGAGATTCTTTATTTTCATAAAAACTAGATAATTTATAGATGAATTCAGCGCCCAACGCCTCTGTTGGCGCCTCAGTAATGAATGGCAGCCGTTGCCATTATATTTCCCTTTGTGGTCTCTTCCAGCGATGGGCTTCTCCAAAAGCTAAGGATTCCTCTAAAAGACATTCTATAAACCTAAAATTGAAAGAGCAAGAGAACGTGTCTCTTAACGTTTCCACTCAATCACAGCAAACCAACCACCTGGCTAGTGACCTGCTTAGGTAAAGGGACTCTTTGCCCATTATGGCAGGTCACAAGGCAACTGGTCAATTTATGGTTGCAGGCGACATCATTTGCTTAATAGCTCCTAAGTAAGTCCCCTATTGGTCAGTGATGAAACATGACCATTCCCAATTGGCACATGATAGTTAATCAATGATTAACTATCAGATAAATTGATTCCGTCAGCAACTCTGCCTGATGGGATTTCAGGCATTCATACGGATTGACCCCCAGCAGATATCAACATGGCGTATTACCCCAAAATCTGCTTGCTTTTTCTAAACTGATATCAGAATTGTATGATATCAAAATCATCCACTAGTGGGACTTAGCCCTAGTGGACCAGCAGATTCTTTACCTAGGAAGCTGGAGATGTGGGCAAAGTCCCTTTACATCCGCCTCTTGCCTAGATTTTCAGCAAAAGTAAGATCAGGATAGGATAATGCCGCCTCAGGCCAGAATGAATACTTCAAAGTTTCCAGCGGAGCACAACTTTTTTCACACTCAACGCTACCATGACAACCTTTGGCCTGTTGTTCCTCTTCATTTCTTCCTCGCTGATACCTCCACAGAGCGCAGTCCTCATGACCCACTAGCGGCCAGCCTAGTCAGTTGTTCATGTCAATGCTAGTTCCAGAAAGCTGGTTTTCTCCCTGGTCAGGGTTATATGACCCTTCGTCATTTAAAGGATCTTAGTTTGGCGTCCTCAATTCCTTGATCCCTGTAATTCCCCAGGCTTGGGTCTTCAAATTTGATCAGAGCAGATCCATAGTAGTGACTACTCTCAGCAAACCCAGTTTCAACCCTTTCTGGTTATCTTGGCACTTTGAATATTTCAGCTTATATATGGCAGACCCAGTTGCAACCCCAACTGATCCTGTCAACAACATAAGAAAATGCTGGCAGATGATGCTGATGACTTCAATAAAGAAGCATAAAATAGTTATCTATTTATTATGTTTTTTCTATTTCTTTTTTACATATTTTATCATTTTTATGGGAAATGATCTATACTCAGCTCAGAGGTCCATCTATTCATTATTCCTCAATTTGTTCCTAGGTATACTTTGACCTACCAGTTTTCATAGTTCAGAGGTCTTATTTTTTGGCTTAATTATCTACTTGGGCTTAGCGCTCCTTTTTTAGAACTTAGTCAAAATATCAGGCATGACCATTTTAATGGTTCAGCGGTCCTTCATGAACACTTCCCTCATTTTTTTCTTGGATACAATAATTAAAGTATTTTGCATGGACCCATTTACACCTGCTTATCCATGATGTCCTTGATGGTATAGGCGTCCATTGCTGACTTGGCAATAATTTTTAATGTACCTGACCATAACACCTCTAGCTTGTTTTTTTCTTTCCTGAAGCCATGAGTATCGCAAAAGTTTACTTTATCACCAATTAGTGTTTAGCATAGTGCTGGTTGATTCTTCTCATCTGTCATCTTGGCCATGATTTTTTCTCACCAAGGTCATATTGAATACTTGTGATTGCATTTTGAACAGAATAATGATAATTGTAGTAGGTACAGATTGGCACTCATCCCCAAGGTTGGTTTGACAAAAGATTATAGAATTGGTGGTAACGCGGCCCATGCCCATATAGTGATTTGAATGGCTTTTTTACAGTTGCGTATAGTGGCTGATGTTGTAGTTTAATATTACCAAAAAGAGGAAGATTCACCATGCGAAAATTTTTCAAGCAACCAGTTTCCTCAGTGTTAAGGCTAGCATTCTGTTCACTATATCTACCATTACATTTGTCTCCAGCTGGTATAAAACGATAGGACGCCTCTGATTCCCATTATCTTATTCAGTCTTGGGATCATATGAGAAGTGAAATTTGTTCCATTATTGCTCAATAAGTCTTGCGGGCATCAATGCTGATAAACAACTTGATCCAGGATAAAGTGTGCATTTCTTGTAGCGTCTATCTTCTTAAAAATGCCTTTGTTTCAACCCATCTTTCAGATGGTTAATTGCAACAATGATGTACTTGACTCCCCCAGTACTCATATTCCGTCTTCCCATTATGTCTATTGACACTGTGTGCCAAGAAAATCCGGGGGCGGTCCAGTCAATATCAGTGGTCTTATTGTGTGGTTTATGTAGTTGTTATTCCACGCAGCAAGCCAGTCAGTGACATCATAGTTTGTTATTTTCAAGTAGTAATACTGGCAAATATGGTTAATTATTTTTCTCATGCCTCCATGCCCAACAACCTTGTGAGCAGATTAGATTAATTCTGCATATTCTGACAATTTCAGAAATAGCCATCATTTTCCATCATTCATTTTAAAGACTTGTCCATTTAATGTCTTGGTGTTTTCTATCACTTATTGAAACGTACCTTGGATCTCTTATGGCTCTTTCCCAATCTCTCCATTAACCATCTGCAGGAATAATTCGTCAGCCTGATAGTGTACCACTTGGACTACAGGCAATCTCAATAGGCCATCCACATTCTGATGGGAGGCTCCTGATCAGTGTATTTTGAAGTCTTATGCTTGGAGTTTTAATGCCCATTGGGATAGACGTCCCACTGGCTCCTTAAAATTATGTAGCCAGCGCCGGGAGGAGTGGCCCATCACATTATTAGAGTGCATACTGTGTATGTACACCTGGAATTGCTTACAGGAGTGAATTACCATGATGCATATACACAGAATAAAGATGTAGTTCGTTCCACTGCTGATTGTGTCCAGATCATATATACTACTGGATGCTCCTCCCTGAGTTCGTCCATTTGACTCAGGATGGCGCCAAACGCCATCAACAAAGCATCAGTTTAAATTATAAATTCTCAATTGAAATTGGGATATTTCAAAACTGGAGAATCTATCAGGTACTGGTGTAACTCATCAAATGACTCCTGAGCTTCTTCGTTCCATAAAAATTCTATATTTGGATCTTTCAATGACCAAAAAAGTGGCTCAGTGATCTATGCAAGTCCTGTATGAATTGTCAATAATACCTGACCATTCTGAGGAATACCTGTATACCTTGGATGCTCTTTGGGATAGCCATCCGCTCTATGTCTTCAATTTTTGCAGTTGTGGCTGCAAACCTTTGGATTTAATGACAAACTCAAAAATTATAACTCTAACCTAGAGATGTGGCATTTCCTCAGCTTGATCTTCATATTGACCATTAATAATCTCTTATAATCTTCTTTCAAATGTTGCAAATAGTCAGTGAAGGTCTTACTGAACCCATTTATATCGTCCAAATATACTGGGACGCATGATAACTTCAGGTCATGCAGTATAGCATTCATGCTCTTTGGAACATTGCCAACGCATTGCAGAGACCTTGGGGCATTCGGGTCAGTTGGTAAAGCCCCTGCATAGTTATTATAAAGCGCTTCTCTTGGTCTTTTGCTAGGAAACTGATTTGCCAATACCTCAAGAATAAGTCCATTTTGAAGAAATAACTCACTTCCCTCAGGCGGTTTAACGTGTTGTCAATCCTTGGTAGTGGATATAAAATTCTTTTAGGTTATTTTGTTCAATCGCCAATAATTGATCACTAATCAAATAGAGCCTTATTTATTTTTCACTACAAGTATCAGGATCACACAGGGGCTTAACAACGGAACTAGGAGCCCATGATCCACTAGTTTGCTTATTTCTTCTTCCACTACCGCCTCTGCTGCTTTTGACCATTGGATAAGTCTCCCTGTATCAGTAAATTTTCCCCAGTGTTGACTTCGTAGATTACGTTTTTTGCACATCCTAAGTCATGATCTTCTTGAAAAAAGATATCTCAATACTTTGAATACATTGAACACCTCCTCCTGCTGTCTTTCCATCAGATCAGCGAGTTGCCCTTGGTTGACTAGTAAGTTGATTTATTGGTGACCCCTGCTGGCAATCTAATTTTGGTCAGGGTTCCAAATTTGTAGAATTTTCTCAGTTTTTCTGTTGATTTTATATAGATATATGAAAAATTTGGTTTTTTGCAATCTTCATTGGTTCTCCACTCAGATTAGCCAGGAGAACTTGGATTTCTTTATGTCCTGCCATAAATATTTTAGGCGCTACCCATGATTCAACTCTGGATTTCTTCCATGGACTGCCAACCTCTCCATAGATCTCTCTGGTATTTCAAGGGTTAATCCTATATCATTTATGATCTGATATTCCAGCGGCATAATAATTGTCGTTGTTAATAATGATAATTCCCTGATTTTCCATGTTTTCCATAGGCATTTATCTCCACATTCTTCCAACTAGTTGATAGCAGATTGGGATAATGCATCATTATATATTAGATAAGATAGCTATTCCTCTTAGTAAACTGAGTTTCCACAATCCGTTGATAAACCAGAGGCAGCGTTTGACACAATATTTTTTAGTTTTATGTTCAAAGTTGCATTTGACTCCATATTTTATTAAAAACTCGGTCCCAATTAAGATATCATTATTTTGGAAGGCCAAACCAATAGTTGGAACGGATCCCACCAGGTATCCAAATCTGAGTGGCAGTGCACTATAAGAACCACAGGAGATGGTAGTATTAAGCATGGTGATTCCATATTACTTTTTGTGTTCCAAATTTGGCAAGATTTCATCTTCTTGACTAATTTGGTTGACACAATATTGATTGGCGCCCCGCTGTCATTCATTGCTCATAACCATGCCTAATTGACCATTATATCTGTATATATACACTCAGAGTATTGTAGATAGTTTTAATGAGTGTATGGTGGCATTATTCATCTAATTGAGAATGTATTTATCTGCGCTGATTAATTAGGAAAAGATTCCTTGATTGTGCTTAAGGGAAATAACAGGTTTGCTTCATCTAATTTGGTATTGACCAATTTGTTCAGATTCTCAGCAGATCAGAATTTGTTTGCTATTGTTGTGTGTAAGGGCGAGTAACCTCCTTAATTATTTTGGGGTCAATCCCCTTTTTTCCGGCTCTGATTATAGCGTTGACATCTATGATGACCATTTGATAAAGCTGGTATGGCGCGTCATTGTATACAAACAGATCACTGTCAATTTCTTCTTAAATTATAATGGGATAAATGGGTTTAATTGCAGCTCTAGACTGTTTCACATCTAAGGGTGTAGGACCTTACCCTAATTCTTGTGTGGTTTCAGATTACTTAGCATTTATCACATTAATCTTCTCCTTGGGCTTCTTGTTAAAGCACTGAGAAAAAAATGGCCTCACCCCGCACTGGTGGCAGCTGCTATAACCTTGGCCGCTCATTTGAATAACTTGATTTTCCTAGCACTACTCAGTTAGGTATTTTCTTAGAAGTTTTAGTAAATTGATTAGCATTTGGATTTCTGGCTGGACTATATTTGTAGCTTTAGTTAGTGGCCTCAAATGTGGCACCTAGCATCTTCAAATGGTCAACCATTTGTGAAAGTGGATGTTCTAGTGACCAGTGCAGAAGACATCATTAAGCGCGAATTGCTGCAGGGCCAAAATTCCACTTATAATGCAATCCGCACATCAAAATTGGTCAACACTTTTGCCCTGACTAAAATCTGCAATTCTTGATAAAATCAGTCGGAGAAATTTGCAAAAAATTTTTCTTTAGGAATTGGATTCCCATAAATTCTTGCTTTCATTTTGACATATGCAAGGGAATACTGATCTCCTTCATGATAGCAACTTTGGCTCAGAGTAGAACCAGTTGTCCCTGTAAGGTGAGCAACACCAAGTTCTAGCAGTCTGAATCCAAGCAGTTCATGAAGTTCACTGTTTTCTGCCTGTCACCACACCAAAAAATATTCATTTTAAAAAAGTGGAAGAATGCAGGGTGTTGTCCCAATGAAAATTAGGTATTTTTTGGTGTAGATTTGAATTCCTTCTAATTTAGTAAAACAGCCACTTGCAGCTTGGTGACCTGACTAATGGAGGGGTATTTTGGGAGTCTTCTCCTAAAATGGTGGTGAATGCATGCATCATGTTTCTAGGAGTCGCAACTTCTAACTGGGGTTCTCAGAGTATCTTCTTTGGCATTTTTTCGCCGCATATGGTTCACATTTGTATTTATGATTATTCAAGTCTTTGACTTGTTTTAGTAAATGTTCCGTATCTGAGCTGAACAAGTGTAATTTCATACAATCTGCTTCAGATTTCATTTTCAGGAATCGAAACTTCCTAAATCAGATTTCCTTATCTCTTCTTTAGGTATGTTATTTTGCTGAGTAAATGTTGCTGAATTCCAAAACTTCTTCTACACCTTATTCATTCTTAGTAACTCTCTCCTCTAGAGCAGCAAATTTATATATCAGCCAAATTCAAGGCGTTCTTATTGATGGTTATCAATTAAGTCCATAGTTTTCTTAGTTTGTCCTTATATGAAATTGTAAAAGCAAATTAAACTAGAATGGCTTATCTTGCTCAACTAGTCCTCTAGTGATCATTAGTTGTTAAAACCTGAGGTTTCGTTGATACTAGTCCACAGAGATTAACTTCAAATATTATTTTATTGTGTGATTTATCCACGTTGATTAAATTAGAAATATAATAGGCAATAGTATAGAGACTATTATCTGTAGATGAATATAGATAAACAGGTTGATAGGAGTTCTAACGCTAAACTTGAAATGCTTCAAATGATGCTGATTATACTGAACAATAGGGACTTTTTCCCTCTTCCAGGAGAAATTTAATCTAACTCTAGTTTAGAGGTCCTTGCCCTTGGTTCTTAATACGCTGAGTCTGCATAAATATGCTTCACTTCTAAAGATATCTGATCCTTACTCCTTATCACACAAAAGATTCAACAAATAATGTATAAAACAATAATAAAAAGAAGATGAATAGAACTAGAGATTCTTTATTTTATAAAAACTAGATAATTTATAGATGAATTCAGCGCCCAACGCCTCTATTGGCGCCTCAGTAATGAATGGCAGCCGTTGCCATTAAATTTCCCTTTGAGGTCTCCTCCAGCGATGGGCTTCTCCAATAGCTAAGTATTCATCCATCAGACATCCTAGAAACCTAAAATGGAAAGAGAAATAGAATGTGTCCCCAATGTTTCCGCTCAATCACAGTGAACCAACCACTTGGCTAATGACCTGCTTAGGTAAAGGGACTCTTTACCCATTATGGCAGGTCGCAAACCAACTTGTTGACTTATAGTTTCAGGCGGCACTACTTGCCTAACAACTCCTAAATAAGTCTCAATCGGTCAGTATTGAAATATGACCAATCCCAATCGGCACATGATAGTTAATCATTGATCAACTATCAGATAAATTGATTCCGTCGTCAACTAAGCCCAATGGCATCTTAGGAATTCGTGCAGATTGACCCCAGTGGATCTGAACCTGTAGAATTACCCCAAAATACGCTGGCCTTATTAAACTTATATTTTTTCAATTAATACAAAATTATCCGCTAGTAAGACTTATCCCCTTGCAGACCAGAAGATTCTTTAACCTAGGAAGCTGAAAATGTGGGCAAAATCCCATCAAGCAGCAACCAAGGTGGTGCTCTCAAATATTGATATGAACTGCGCCAAGGCAAGATGACTGCAGCTCTTTAAGTCAAATGGGAAAAATTCAGTTTGGCAGCTTGATAATAACTGCCATTCAGTTCCCCCCATTGTAGAAGAATGGGAATCCATGCAAGTAATTCTATTCTTAAAACTCATCTACCTTTAATATTGGGCAGCAAACTTCACATCGTCCTCCTACTATGCACATTAATAACGCCTCATCCATTTCCTCTACCAAGAATCAGAAATCTCGGCCAAATGCACAGAAGAACTCACAAATAAATCTTGGAAACACTATATTGTGGGCAAGGAAGCGATTATGTATGAACTGCACCGCTCCTACTCATGTCTGTTCAGGCCAACCCTGCGGACCTATTGGACATCTGATATTTTATTTAGCGTATACTTGAACCGCTTGGTCCCTTAGGCCAGTGAAGTTCTATTGTTGTCAATCATCAACTAAGAAGTTATGGAGATCCTCCTACAATCTTTATAATGAAAGCCTCTAGCCCTGATGGCATACTTTTTAAGGTGTACTTCCTGGAACCTGTGGCTGTATCACTCACCCTCTGGGTCTTCTTTTCAACCCACATTGCTTATTTGGAGGTATTTCTTAACTCATGGGGCTTAATTACAGTCTTGTATACAAAAGGTAGGACCATGAGGACCTGGAAACTGGTGCTAGATAGGCCTGATCAACGCAGACCACAAGCTTTATATTAAGCTCCTGGTTAATGGGACCAACATGTGGGTGCCGCGCCTCACAAACTACTTTTAACAAGGCTTCAATTTGAAAGGCCACTATGGGACAATTATAACGGCCTTCATATGAGTTTGACTACTAACTCACATAGGGTGAACAACTTTGTGGCTTTCCTGGACACGTAGAAGATTGATGACTGTATAACCCAGCCATACATGACTCCCCTTTTTCATTACATATCTCAACAAAGGCCAAGCGATGTATCCTGGAGCTTTATTAAAAAGTTACACGAGAGTGTTTGCTCCTACAGACTATGAAGGAGTAGTACTGGTCAATCAAGGTCTCTATTAAAAGTAACCCTGAGCCAATCCCACTCAACATATCTCTTGATAACTCATGCGTCTGTTACAAGACAAGCTTTTAAAATACAGATCTCTGGGAATCCAGCCACCTTCTCCATAGCCTTCACAGAAGACACCACCATTGCATTCAGCTGATTATAGCATGCAAATCTTACTTCCTCAATTTTTAAAGCTACTCCAAAGCTCCCAACGCTAAGGTCAACACCTCCAAGATGATGGTAGCACAGGTTTGCTCCCCATCTTTCCCTATTCATTTAGTCTTGAATTTAAATTCAGGACTTTCTGACACATTGGTGTCTTCATAATTTATTATTAAGTACAATAAAAAGGACAAAAAACTTGATCCTTACGGTATTAGTATCAAGACTTCTAGATGAAACTTATGGAACATAAACCCTAATGAATGGGATCAGATGACTAACGTGTTTCTACTATCCAAGGTTGGTTACTTGCACACGTATGCACTTTTATTTTCACCTTCTATTTGAGGTTTGATATGCTACTTTTTTGTTGGATATGGGGCTCTAACCACCCACCCACAGCACAGACCACTATGGCCCATCCACGTTGAAAAGGGGGTCAAGGACTCCTGGACATAAGGACCCATACCAACTTCATCTACCTCATTTTCCTATGTTCAATCTTTGCTTATAAATAAATATATTTTTAATAGGTTCTTGCCCTTTGTCAAGCAGCGTTGCATCCATAGTGAGTTCATAGAGCCTTGCTGACCTCTTATGTAGAGTGTTAATAAACCACCCAGGCCATCAGCTAAAACTTTTTGTTACAAATCCACCAGTAGCGCTCACAGGTGCTAACACTGGGAGCATGACATAGTGGCTGATTGCAGGGGGCTATGGCCATCTGAGAGGACAGGGACTTCATAAGGCGCTGAGATGGACGAGACTTTGTTGATTAGTGTAAGGTATAACTAAATAATAATCAAACAATATTATATTCTGCTGAAGATATTCTTAATTAAAAATAAGATAGTACTTTTTATAGTACTGTTGAAAGTATAAGGGGAATCATGATCTATTGGGAATGGAAAAACTTTTCTCTCACATTGCAAACACTTTGCAACATATTCTATTCAAGATTATGTAAGTTTGATAATATCATCGAGGAGGTTAGTGTGCACTTAATGTTGGGTAGCAGTTGGGAAAACAAAGTAAAGGGCACAGGAGCGGGCCCCACACCGTTCAAAGTTCATAAACATCCCGGTGACACTGGCAGCCTTGATAAAAATAATAAAAAAACTGGTGGTTAGTATTTCCCTGGAGATTTTGGCCTGGCAGACAAAATTTAACCAGTTCATCATTACTCCGCATTCCCAGCTCCTGCCATCAGTAGAGCATGGGGCTTGAGTATTCCTGGATATACAACAAACGGCGCTTTGGGAGAAATTTTGTGGAGATGTACACGCCCATTTCCTGAATGCAGTGCACGTCGCACCGCACTCCATGCCTGGAGGTTGGTTGGATCTTGGGTTTGAAACCAAACAAGCAGCGGATGAAGGTGCAAAAGTGCCTATGGTGGTGGACCTCCCAGATGGTCAACGGGTAGTTGACACAAAGTGCACTAGCTGGACTAAATCAAATCAAATTTTCGTTACATTTGACTTCCTACCTACAACAGTTAAGTGCACCATGCTGGAGCACCACCTAATATATGGGCTCAATGCATATGGGGAAATCCAATCCTTCGAGATGCAGCACTTTACACTCATGCTGGACCTGTGCACAGGCAAAGTGATTGCTGTACTCACCTGATCCACAGGAGTTGCAGTATACTTGACCCAAATCCCCTACACCGCTTTTGTATTAGTTGATGGGCAATAATCCCACCCATTCCATGTCACTGTGGATAATGCGCCTCCTATCTGCACCTTTTGTCATGCTTTTGGTCACAAGGCCCACGCCTGCCCCACCAAAGAGGGCATTACACAAAACGAAATCATCCCAGATGCAATGAGAGGTGCATACGCCCATTATGAGCTAGCCATAGACACTGACGCTGCCTTCCCATGGTGTGTGCAGGGGTGATACATTCAAGTCAAACCTGTGTCCCCGCAGGAGCGTAAGAAGGCTAAGCAGGCCTGAAGGGTGGCAGACAAGGCGGTGGACACGGCCTCATCCAAAATCCCACCCACCCAGCTCCAGGAGGACATTTAGTCATTTTCTGTGGAAGCAGCTCGCAAATCCATCTACCAATCAAATTAGGCCACCCAGCCTGAAGACCCAATGGGTGAGTCAATTACACCTGACCAATGTTACTAAGCCTCTTTCAAAACCGATTCACCCACCAATATTCCTTCCAATTTTTTGATGACCTGCAATGGTGCACCGCAGGAACACACCAAGCTGAAGAGTTGTACCAAGGGGGCAAATAAGCTAAAGGCAAAACCCAATGACAAACCCACCACAAAAGCAACCCATACTGACACTTACTCCATAGCACAGAATTCACGCGCTGCCATACAGTGACATGCTGAAAAACAGAAGGCTGAAGGGCATGGGAGCCCTTCCCTCATACTTATGGTACGATGGGGGAGCCTTTACTATAGGGACGTTGAACATCTCTGGACTCAAGGCCTCGCCATCCTGGGCTAGGAAACTGAGTTTTAAAAAAATAATATACCTGTGGACATCCTGGACATTCAGGAAACCCACTGTCCATATGGTGCTGAGGACACATGGGCATTCATGCTCCTCCCTTCACTTTTCTTTTGGTCACCGCACTATGGGGTGCTTATATGAGCGATCTGTAATTTTAAATTTATTTCTTTAAATTCATACCTTGATGGCCGTGTCTTTGTTGTGTCCTTTTTGTGAGATGACAAAGTGCACGCTGCCATAAATGTATACACCTGACCTGTGCACGCGCTCATTGGAAATTATTCTTAGCTGTTTCTTCCCACTTCCACCTAATCTCTTTGTGGTGGGCGATATGAACTGCTGGACCAAAATGGCCACTGACCGCTGGCCTTTGGTGCCTACCCCTTGCAGGGGCGCATAGAACTTTGCGTTCTAAAGGCCACATTGGGGTTTTTTGATGTCCTAACTCACCTTTCACTGCTTCTCTCATACTGTTCTATCCCCATGTGCACAACGGTCAGCTGAGGTAGATGTCCCGCATTGACCTTATTCTTGCCCTGTTAAAATTTTGGTCTTAGGTTGCACACTTTACAATGACAAAACTTGATTTATCTGACCACAGGTTGGTATAAATTTACTTCTCTTTGCCACACCCAGCGGCACTGGCGCCAAAGTAGTGCAAACTCCGCCAAGATGATATCACATCGCCCAGGTTTTCCTCATGGGTGGACACTGAAACCTCAGCTCCAGAGTTTACCACACAATTTTGTGTGGACCCACTTTCAACCTGGTTAAATTTCAAAGAGAACAACATCCGCCTGCATGCCACATCTCATCACGTTGCTCTTGGGCTGCCTCAGCGGTCATCTTGTGCACACTTGCAGAAGTAAACCACCTGGAATCTAATGTCCCTGAAGCAGGTTACAGCCCAGCTTGGGGTCGCAAGTGGGCAGAAGTGTCTGCTAGCCTCAATGCACTGGTAAGGCAACACAAACATTGTGCTTGAGTGCAGTATAAAGCAAAGAACATAATGGTGGGTGACACGTGCTCCGCTTAATTTTTCCAAAAATCTTCACACTGCAACAGAGCTTGGCCTGCACACAGGTGATGCAGCCAGACCACTCTGTCGCAGATACTCCAGCTGACGTGGCAATCGAAGCTTGAAAGTATTACTCCAAATTGTATCGCTCCAATCCAGTCAAACCAGCCAAAGTTGATGATTTTCTCAAAAGTGAACATATCTCCACTGTTTCCTGTTATCCTGAGTTGATGAATTTAATTTCTCAGGAAAAACACTGGTATGCCTTTCGTGGTGCAGCATAAAGGAAATTCAAATTTGCAGATGGGATTCCTTATGAGTTTTACAAGAGATATTTCTCTTATTTCTCCTCCTTGCTGCCTGCCTCAATGAATCAGTGTTTAATTGAAACCTGTCTCCTTACTGGGGGCCAGGAGACGTTCACTATAACGCTGTTTAAGAAAGGGGATAAGCTGGACTTGGCCAACTAGTGCCCCATTTCACTTACTAACACTGACACTAAGTTATTTACTAAAATCTTGGCCAACCGCCTAGGAGAAGTTGCCTCTGATCTCATTTCCCCTGAGCAATTTGGTTTAATTCCCAAGCGGTCTATTTGGGCAACATACGTACTGTGGCCAACGTCTTCCAATCCACGGCTACTGGAACACTTGTTTTTTATACTAGCAGAAGGCTTATTTTAGAGTCAACTGGGATTAACTCAAAGCCTGACTTCACATGTTCCACCTCCCCCTCACTTCATCAATTGGGTGATGCTGCTAATGAAATCTGCCACAATGGCTGTGCGTGGCCCTGGCTTTCTCACAGATGTAGTCCGCCCTCAAAGGGGCCTACGCCAAGGGGACCCTTTAAGCCCACTTTTATATAACTTCAGCCTTGACCCACTTTTGCGCAACGTAAATGCCCGCCTTACTGGTGTCCACGTGTAAGGCAAAGCACCAGTCAAAATGTTGGCGTTTGCTGATGATTGTGTGGTTGGGGTGTCTAGCAATCATGATGCACGCGCGCTTGAAGATACTATTTAGGTTTACTCAGGGTAAGTAACGCTGCATTTAACGCCTCCAAAACCGAAATCATCCTCCTTGGTTGGTTCCAAGCCCGCTGGTCAACTGTGCCCCGTTTACAAGCCTGCTTCAGCAGCTAGCTCATGGGTTCGCCTGCCCCGCCCATCCCAATCCGCCCATCTTGTGCTCCCTTTCGTGCCAAGACCCACTGCTGGTCCAGTACGCCATTTGAGAGTGTGGTTGGAGGCGGGAGGATACGCCTCAACGGTGATGGAGCACCATATTCTGGACAATGTTACAGAATACATAGCTTCCCTCAGAGCCCGCCTAACTTCCCTCACAGGCAGAGTAATGCTAGCCAACTCTATGCTCCTATCAAAAGTTTGGTTTGAGCCCATGCTATCGCTATTCCCCATCTTTCTTCACCTCATTATACGCCCTACTGAAGGGTGGCTTTGGACAGGTCACCCACCGCCAGTGCGCCTGGATATCACTTTTGGCCCCTCGCCATAGTGGTGGTATGGGCCTGCTCAAATATGAGGCCCACACCGCCAAGATACGTGGCACCTGAAAGCTGCAGTCACCAGCTTAACGCTCTCAGCCCTATACTTGTCACGCGCAGCCCACTCCAACTTCTCCCGTGCCCTGGGCCTCAGAAATCCTACCCACCCCCATTCTCTGTTAAAGTATCTTGCCTCACATCCCTCTGCTGCGGGCCCACATGGACGTCGCCCCATTTCAATATAATTCTCCCCTATGCGGAGCGCTAAATGGAGGATTTGTATCAGTGGACACACTTCCCAGAGGGGTCGCCCTACTCCCCGCTTCACACACAGGTAGTATAAGGCCAAGCTGTTCAGAACAATGTGATATCATTGAGGCCCCCTATCATGGCCAGGTGGAATAACTGGACATGTTGGACATTCCCCTACTCCCTGGAAACCCAGAAAGCCATCTGTAAGTACGCCCATCACCTCTTCTGCAGCCGCATGTTTGTTCCCATGTGTGGCTCTGCTTGAAATGAGTATACCATAATGCCAAGTGCTCCAATGCATTGCGCTCCTCATGTGCTGTGTGTGACTAGTATGGAACTTTGGTTCACTGCCTGGAAGAGTGCACTCCGTCAAAAGCGATCTGGCATGAGGTTCAGCGTCTCTTTTTCCAGTATCAAGCATGGCCCTTCAGCCTATCTAAGGACATCTTCGCCTTGTCCTTGAATTCCCCTATATTACCTTCCCTCTGAGCCTTAGTGGTTGCAATCGCTATGTGGACTATCCATACGGTTGTCTTGGATACCATCTCAGGCTCTACTCCCACCCTCCAGGAAGCTGTACGCCAATTCCAGTCATACCTCATGGATCACTTTCAAGCATGGTTTTTTAGGTACCTACCATCCCATCGCCGTCAGTTGGTCTCATCCTGGTTTCCAGTTTGGTTCATCACTTCAGACCCTTTCCTTCATACATGCTCAATAGTTGCGCAAGCCTCTACTCATGATACCCCCATTCCTTTCCGTGGCGTTCCCGCCGGCAACAGGAGATTGCATTAGCTTCTCTGGGGTGCCTCTTGCTGATATTAGTTCTTTTAGCTTACATATTAGAAGTGTCCATCCCTTGGTCAGCCTTTTTGAATAAAATTAAAATGATTCATGGGAAAAGGCGGAGAGTAATTTATCAGTCATTATTTTTTCCCGCAAATCCTGTCCTTCATCGTGTCTTATCTGGAAGGTCAGCTGAGCTTCTTGATCTTTTGGTGCTAGTTTTATAACATAAGTAAAAGTGTTTCCTTAAGTAGCAGCTTTTCAAATAGTCCAGATTTAAATGTACAACTTGCTAGCTTCCAGAATGAACAGCTGATGAAGATTTTGGGATATATGGGCCACAGGTGATGGAGTCATGTGAATGTGGCCCTGGAATTAGGTAAAATATTTGTGAATGATATGAGAACTATTATTAGTCAAATTTAGAGTAATTTAGGTAACACTTTGAATTTGAAACCTAAAAAGATGATGTAAGCTCAAATCTTACTTCAGGACTTATGTGACCAGTTGAGTAGTCTGAAGGTCAAATATTGCACAGCAGCATATGTCAACCTTCTACCAAGGACAAGGCTTACACTTTTCATAGGGAGAATTTCAAGAAGCTCATGTAAGGAGAGTGTCTGTAACTCTCTCGTTACCAGAGAGGTGAAGCGGGATTCACAGCCACACTGCCAGAGAACCAGTCATTAGTAAAATGGTAAATAGAGCACTGCAGAGGGCTCCAGAGCCAAAGTAAACCAGGGTAAGGGGGTACAACGCGGTATATAGTAGTTGATAGCAAATAACAGCAACACTTAGGTGGACCCCAAAGGGGAGTCCATAACCAAGAAGAGATCTGTGCTGGAGTGCTTGGGTGCATTGATCTGGAGGGTATCAGGGCGGCCTAACGGTGCACCAGTTATGGTAAATAATTTTGTTAAAATATCATGGCCAACGTTAAGTTAGGAGACCTCCTCAAGGAGGTCCAAGCACAGGGTTTCCCCAGTAACTATATATAAAAAACTTAAGCGAATTTGGAATTTAATATTAGGAAGTTGAACAATATAAAAGTCAGTCTCATAGAAACATACTTAAACAATGGGGGTCAAGTCATCAATTGGTGGAAGTGGCGCTAAGCCTACAGCGCACCAATAGGCGCATGTTACCATCAGCCAGGGTCCTGTAACTAAAGATTGATGAACTTGAGTTATAAATTGTAGCTGGACATGACCCAAATTGTTAATATTAAAAATGGAGCAGGTTTCAAACCCCTGTTACTCAAGCAAGCATAATGAACTGTCAGGATTCGAGAACGTAGATGGTGCATTTTAACGCCCTAGCTTTAATTCCAATCCAAGCATCACACACATTCCCAGGACCAACCTGAGCATATCTCACCTAAACCCAGCGTTTGTCCAGGGTATGTTTGAGGTCATGGATGCTCTCAACTTACCCTTTATGGCCTCTTACCTTTTGGTATTGTTTTAGTCAGCCATATTATGATCATGACACAGCCTATTTTTCCATATGATTGAGGTAGCTCTCATTTGGCTTATTTTTGCATTATTGTTATATGTTGAGCATGGTCTTGGGAACCTCATATGTTACACCCAGGGCCATCACTTCTGTATGGGAAGGCATGATGAACCTGTTCAGCTACCTTCTTCAGGTTATAAAATCCTGGTAATAATATTTTCTTATTGAGTGTCATGGCTTAATGACATGATTGAGGGAACCAACTGTAAGGATAAAGCTGGTCATCGGGAGGCCATAAAGGGTAAGTTGAGAGCATCCATGACCTCAAACATACCCTGGACAAACGCTGGGTTTAGGTGAGATATGCTCAGGTTGGTCCTGGGAATGTGTGTGATGCTTGGATTGGAATTAAAGCTAGGGCGTTAAAATGCACCATCTACGTTCTCAATCCTGACAGTTCATTATGCTTGCTTGAGTAACAGGGGTTTGAAACCTGCTCCATTTTTAATATTAACAATTTGGGTCATGTCCAGCTACAATTTATAGCTCAAGTTCATCAATCTTTAGTTACAGGACCCTGGCTGATGGTAGCATGCGCCTATTGGTGCGCTTAGGCTTAGCGCCACTTCCACCAATTGATGACTTGACCCCCATTGTTTAAGTATGTTTCTATGAGACTGACTTTCCTCGTTGTTCAACTTCCTAATATTAAATTCCAAATTCGCTTAAGTTTTTTATATATAGTTACTGGGGAAACCCTGTGCTTGGACCTCCTTGAGGAGGTCTCTAATAACGTTGGCCATGATATTTTAACAAAATTATTTACCATAACTGGTGCACCGTTAGGCCGCCCTGATACCCTCCAGATCAATGCACCCAAGCACTCCAGCACAGATCTCTTCTTGGTTATGGACTCCCCTTTGGGGTCCACCTAAGTGTTGCTGTTTATTTGCTATCAACTACTATATACCGCGTTGTACACCCTTACCCTGGTTTACTTTGGCTCTGGAGCCCTCTGCGGTGCTCTATTTACCATTTTACTAATGACTGGTTCTCTGGCAGTGTGGCTGTGAATCCTGCTTCACCTCTCTGGTAACGAGAGAGTTACAGACACTCTCCTTACATGAGCTTCTTGAAATTCTCCCTATGAAAAGTGTAAGCCTTGTCCTTGGTAGAAGGTTGACATATGCTGCTGTGCAATATTTGACCTTCAGACTACTCAACTGGTCACATAAGTCCTGAAGTAAGATTTGAGCTTACATCATCTTTTTAGGTTTCAAATTCAAAGTGTTACCTAAATTACTCTAAATTTGACTAATAATAGTTCTCATATCATTCACAAATATTTTACCTAATTCCAGGGCCACATTCACATGACTCCATCACCTGTGGCCCATATATCCCAAAATCTTCATCAGCTGTTCATTCTGAAGCTAGCAAGTTGTACATTTAAATCTGGACTATTTGAAAAGCTGCTACTTAAGGAAACACTTTTACTTATGTTATAAAACTAGCACCAAAAGATCAAGAAGCTCAGCTGACCTTCCAGATAAGACACGATGAAGGACAGGATTTGCGGGAAAAAATAATGACTGATAAATTACTCTCCGCCTTTCCCATGAATCATTTTAATTTTATTCAAAAAAGGCTGACCAAGGGATGGACACTTCTAATATGTAAGCTAAAAGAACTAATATCAGCAAGAGGCACCCCAGAGAAGCTAATGCAATCTCCTGTTGCCGGCGGGAACGCCACGGAAAGGAATGGGGGTATCATGAGTAGAGGCTTGCGCAACTATTGAGCATGTATGAAGGAAAGGGTCTGAAGTGATGAACCAAACTGGAAACCAGGATGAGACCAACTGACGGCGATGGGATGGTAGGTACCTAAAAAACCATGCTTGAAAGTGATCCATGAGGTATGACTGGAATTGGCGTACAGCTTCCTGGAGGGTGGGAGTAGAGCCTGAGATGGTATCCAAGACAACCGTATGGATAGTCCACATAGCGATTGCAACCACTAAGGCTCAGAGGGAAGGTAATATAGGGGAATTCAAGGACAAGGCGAAGATGTCCTTAGATAGGCTGAAGGGCCATGCTTGATACTGGAAAAAGAGACGCTGAACCTCATGCCAGATCGCTTTTGACGGAGTGCACTCTTCCAGGCAGTGAACCAAAGTTCCATACTAGTCACACACAGCACATGAGGAGCGCAATGCATTGGAGCACTTGGCATTATGGTATACTCATTTCAAGCAGAGCCACACATGGGAACAAACCATGCGGCTGCAGAAGAGGGTGATGGGCGTACTTACAGATGGCTTTCTGGGTTTCCAGGGAGTAGGGAATGTCCAACATGTCCAGTTATTCCACCCTGGCCATGATAGGGGGCCTCAATGATATCACATTGTTCTGAACAGCTTGGCCTTATACTACCTGTGTGAAGCGGGGAGTAGGGCGACCCCTCTGGGAAGTGTGTCCACTGATACAAATCCTCCATTTAGCGCTCCGCATAGGGGAGAATTATATTGAAATGGGGCGACGTCCATGTGGGCCCGCAGCAGAGGGATGTGAGGCAAGATACTTTAACAGAGAATGGGGGTGGGTAGGATTTCTGAGGCCCAGGGCACGGGAGAAGTTGGAGTGGGCTGCGCGTGACAAGTATAGGGCTGAGAGCGTTAAGCTGGTGACTGCAGCTTTCAGGTGCCACGTATCTTGGCGGTGTGGGCCTCATATTTGAGCAGGCCCATACCACCACTATGGCGAGGGCCAAAAGTGATATCCAGGCGCACTGGCGGTGGGTGACCTGTCCAAAGCCACCCTTCAGTAGGGCGTATAATGAGGTGAAGAAAGATGGGGAATAGCGATAGCATGGGCTCAAACCAAACTTTTGATAGGAGCATAGAGTTGGCTAGCATTACTCTGCCTGTGAGGGAAGTTAGGCGGGCTCTGAGGGAAGCTATGTATTCTGTAACATTGTCCAGAATATGGTGCTCCATCACCGTTGAGGCGTATCCTCCCGCCTCCAACCACACTCTCAAATGGCGTACTGGACCAGCAGTGGGTCTTGGCACGAGAGAGGGAGCACAAGATGGGCGGATTGGGATGGGCGGGGCAGGCGAACCCATGAGCTAGCTGCTGAAGCAGGCTTGTAAACGGGGCACAGTTGACCAGCGGGCTTGGAACCAACCAAGGAGGATGATTTCGGTTTTGGAGGCGTTAAATGCAGCGTTACTTACCCTGAGTAAACCTAAATAGTATCTTCAAGCGCGCGCGTGCATCATGATTGCTAGACACCCCAACCACACAATCATCAGCAAACGCCAACATTTTGACTGGTGCTTTGCCTTACACGTGGACACCAGTAAGGCGGGCATTTACGTTGCGCAAAAGTGGGTCAAGGCTGAAGTTATATAAAAGTGGGCTTAAAGGGTCCCCTTGGCGTAGGCCCCTTTGAGGGCGGACTACATCTGTGAGAAAGCCAGGGCCACGCACAGCCATTGTGGCAGATTTCATTAGCAGCATCACCCAATTGATGAAGTGAGGGGGAGGTGGAACATGTGAAGTCAGGCTTTGAGTTAATCCAGTTGACTAAAATAAGCCTTCTGCTAGTATAAAAAACAAGTGTTCCAGTAGCCGTGGATTGGAAGACGTTGGCCACAGTACGTATGTTGCCCAAATAGACCGCTTGGGAATTAAACCAAATTGCTCAGGGGAAATGAGATCAGAGGCAACTTCTCCTAGGCGGTTGGCCAGATTTTAGTAAATAACTTAGTGTCAGTGTTAGTAAGTGAAATGGGGCACTAGTTGGCCAAGTCCAGCTTATCCTTTCTTAAACAGCGTTATAGTGAACGTCTCCTGGCCCCCAGTAAGGAGACAGGTTTCAATTAAACACTGATTCATTGAGGCAGGCAGCAAGGGGAGGAGAAATAAGAGAAATATCTCTTGTAAAACTCATAAGGAATCCCATCTGCAAATTTGAATTTCCTTTATGCTGCACCACGAAAGGCATACCAGTGTTTTTCCTGAGAAATTAAATTCATCAACTCAGGATAACAGGAAACAGTGGAGATATGTTCACTTTTGAGAAAATCATCAACTTTGGCTGGTTTGACTGGATTGGAGCGATACAATTTGGAGTAATACTTTCAAGCTTCGATTGCCACGTCAGCTGGAGTATCTGCGACAGAGTGGTCTGGCTGCATCACCTGTGCAGGCCAAGCTCTGTTGCAGTGTGAAGATTTTTTGGAAAAATTAAGCGGAGCACGTGTCACCCACCATTATGTTCTTTGCTTTATACTGCACTCAAGCACAATGTTTGTGTTGCCTTACCAGTGCATTGAGGCTAGCAGACACTTCTGCCCACTTGCGACCCCAAGCTGGGCTGTAACCTGCTTCAGGGACATTAGATTCCAGGTGGTTTACTTCTGCAAGTGTGCACAAGATGACCGCTGAGGCAGCCCAAGAGCAACGTGATGAGATGTGGCATGCAGGCGGATGTTGTTCTCTTTGAAATTTAACCAGGTTGAAAGTGGGTCCACACAAAATTGTGTGGTAAACTCTGGAGCTGGGAGGTTTCAGTGTCCACCCATGAGGAAAAACCTGGGCGATGTGATATCATCTTGGCGGAGTTTGCACTACTTTGGCGCCAGTGCCGCTGGGTGTGGCAAAGAGAAGTAAATTTATACCAACCTGTGGTCAGATAAATCAAGTTTTGTCATTGTAAAGTGTGCAACCTAAGACCAAAATTTTAACAGGGCAAGAATAAGGTCAATGCGGGACATCTACCTCAGCTGACCGTTGTGCACATGGGGATAGAACAGTATGGGAGAAGCAGTGAAGGTGAGTTAGGACATCAAAACCCCAATGTGGCCTTTAGGAACGCAAAGTTCTATGCGCCCCTGCAAGGGGGTAGGCACCAAAGGCCAGCGGTCAGTGGCCATTTTGGTCCAGCAGTTCATATCGCCCACCACAAAGAGATTAGGTGGAAGTGGGAAGAAACAGCTAAGAATAATTTCCAATGAGCGCGTGCACAGGTCAGGTGTATACATTTATGGCAGCGTGCACTTTGTCATCTCACAAAAAGGACACAACAAAGACACGGCCATCAAAGTATGAATTTAAAGAAATAAATTTAAAATTACAGATCGCTCATATAAGCACCCCATAGTGCGGTGACCAAAAGAAAAGTGAAGGGAGGAGCATGAATGCCCATGTGTCCTCAGCACCATATGGACAGTGGGTTTCCTGAATGTCCAGGATGTCCACAGGTATATTATTTTTTTAAAAACTCAGTTTCCTAGCCCAGGATGGCGAGGCCTTGAGTCCAGAGATGTTCAACGTCCCTATAGTAAAGGCTCCCCCATCGTACCATAAGTATGAGGGGAAGGGCTCCCATGCCCTTCAGCCTTCTACTTTCAGCATGTCACTGTATGGCAGCGCGTGAATTCTGTGCTATGGAGTAAGTGTCAGTATGGGTTGCTTTTGTGGTGGGTTTGTCATTGGGTTTTGCCTTTAGCTTATTTGCCCCCTTGGTACAACTCTTCAGCTTGGTGTGTTCCTGCGGTGCACCATTGCAGGTCATCAAAAAATTGGAAGGAATATTGGTGGGTGAATCGGTTTTGAAAGAGCTTAGTAACATTGGTCAGGTGTAATTGACTCACCCATTGGGTCTTCAGGCTGGGTGGCCTAATTTGATTGGTAGATGGATTTGCGAGCTGCTTCCACAGAAATTAAATGTCCTCCTGGAGCTGGGTGGGTGGGATTTTGGATGAGGCCGTGTCCACCGCCTTGTCTGCCACCCTTCAGGCCTGCTTAGCCTTCTTACGCTCCTGCGGGGACACAGGTTTGACTTGAATGTATCACCCCTGCACACACCATGGGAAGGCAGCGTCAAGGTGTTCATGGCTAGCTCATAATGGGCGTATGCACCTCTCATTGCATCTGGGATGATTTCGTTTTGTGTAATGCCCTCTTTGGTGGGGCAGGCGTAAACCAGAAATCAACCCCAACCATTAAGGCCAAATTGTGCTCCCTCAGAACCACACAACCTCGGCGTTCAAAACTGAGCTATGAGACAAGCTCAATCAGATCACCCAAGATAATTGAGCTTTCACCAAATCCCAATTTATTTATCTTATTAGATATAGGCTTGGGCGGCTTAGAATTTTTCTGATAAATCTTTAATTACCCTTAAAAAGCAGGTATTGAGTAATAAACTTTACACTTTTTCTCCATTTTTACAATTTTTATGCTGAAATTGATTTGGTTTTTATTAGGAATTTCTTATCCAGACGTTGTATCTGGAAAAGACTTCTCGACCAAGAAAAGCAAGAAATAAAGCAATCCAACACTGAAATTTTGGGTCACATGACCTCAAAATAATAAAAGGGTTAAGAGTTATTACACCCATGATCCCAAAAATGGGTTGTTGTGTCCCAACACTATTAGTGTTAGTTGCAGTTAATTATGATGAGGGCGTGGGTTAATCCCTACCCAATTCATAAATTTAAGTTTAACTTGAGAGTTAGATGTGATCCATGATTTAGACTCACCAACTTATTGGTGCTTTGGTCTCATAAGTTTTTAAAGAGTTTTGTAAGATTTCAAAAGTCCGTTTAAAGATAAATTGGTCGCTCAATATGAGAAGTGTGCAAATTATTAAGATCCTACCCAGTAGGTTCCTCATTAAGAAACTTTAGTTGACTCACTCTGATAAGTTAAGATCTACAGTGGGGTGAAGTCTCTTGTAGTAGATGAGGGTTCAGAGGGCAGATGACTGGTCCACGCCTCATATATGGGGCATGGAGTTTGACTTCAGCTGATTAATCTATTTAATATGAACTTATCGAGGGTAGTGAGTGCATGGGTGGACTAAGAGTCTTTTAGCTAACATTAACTGTTGCAGCAGCATGAGTGGTGAAACCTTGAATTTTAGGGATATTTGCGACTTGTTGGGCTATCACACAAGCTGAGCTGGTGGGGTTCAAGTCACAATGGTTCTATATGGTGTTCTGGTGCTCATTGAAGTATACAAGGCTTAGGATGTGGCTTCTTTTGCGGCTGCAACCTGAGAATGGGTAACCCCTGGTTGAAACTGAGGTAGGTAACTAAGGTTTGTAGGGCTTGAGGGCGTTTCTGGATCTATTAGCTGTTTCAGCGAGATCTTTAGAAAGTGGTACCGCTATTTTTGCCAATACTTATTAAAATTATCTTTGATTTAGCTAAACTATAAGGCTATGTTTTTAAAAGTGAACCTTACTAGAAAACGATACTTTGTGTTTTATATTACTATCTTTAAAACTTAGACAATTTATACATTTTCCAAGGTTACTAAAAAGTGGTCTAAAATAGAATTGACAGTATTCTTGGAGTGCTATCTATGGCAATAATCATAGATTGTATACAGTTAATTAAGATGAAAATATGGGCCCTTAATTCATATCCAAGCAATTTAGATCTTTACAAATAATTAGCACTATTTCATTGATTGATTAAGTAAAATATCTCAATCTCAAGAGACAAATTGATGGAATTTCTTTGGGATTTTGATGCAAATTTTAGGGCAGCCTTCATGGGAGATGGTAAAAGTAAAAGAAGCAACTTTTTGAAAGACCCAACTTTCATGGAGTATGCTGATACTAATAAGACTGCGCTGGCACTCAGAGTGAGTTACCACCCAGAACACCACCCAGAATACCTCTGGTACAGCCATCCATATTGTGGGATGTAAAGAGAATAGGGTAACCGCGAGCACTAGCCATAGATTCCCAAAATTTTGGATTTCAAACACTAAATGTTCAGCTGACTTTTTAAATTCACAAATTAAATTTAATATCAAGGATTTTTTATTTTAAATTTAAGGGATTAAAATGAAAATTGGAGCGGCAATGGAGCCAGTCAGAGTCTGCTGCCTTATAATCTCACATTAAATAAGGAGCTAAAACAAATTCATTTGCTGTTATAGATAATTATGCAATTCAACTACAGAAGATTGAACCCTTAAAAAGGTACCAAAATTAAATCAGATCAACCTGCCCAGATGGATTAGCATCAAAATCTATTGTAAGAAACATATTCCTTTCACAATTGCTCTTGGCACAACAATGACCCCTCCGGCAGACAGCAGGTTGCGCCAACATCCAGGCAATTAAGGGCGGCCCCATTGAGTAGGGAAAGGCTTATTGCACCCATACCTGTCAGGATGGGCTCATAATTGCTGTCAATGGGGGATAATGGTGGTTTGGGTTTTCTGAGCCTAAAACTAACCCAATTGATCTATTTTTGTCAGATATTGACTTAGATTTAATAGAAGAACTCAAACCAGCAGAGGCAACCTCTTATGTGGAAAGTTGCTGCCTCCCTTTGCTGAAAAAGGCCTCTGGCCACCACCACTCTCTAACACACTCCAAATCTTTTGTACCAACTCATGGGTAGTTGGCAGATGGGAGAGAGGCGCAATTTTCAAGGGGTATACTATCACCCACCTCTCATTAACCACATGGACTATATTGCCCATGGTGACAAGAGGGACGGCTGTTGGCTTCCTCCCCTTCTTGTTGCAAAATGGAAATTCCTCCTAATTAAGCCACAGGGGTTGCTCCTCAAGGCTTACATTACTCCTCCCTTTTTGAACTGAGAAAGCACCACCTCTGTGAACATGTTGTTTGCACATTCTGTGCTCTTTGGGTAGCTTGGTATGCCAATATGGAGGCAACCTACTGGGGGATGGTGAGTAGCATCTGGGTGTGCAATGTGGAAGGCTCTACCAACTTGCGGCAGTTTGCAAAATTGCGGGCACTGACCAAGCTGTTATCATAGGTGGGAAATTACTTTCAGGCAATCAAGTATTGCACCGAGAAACATGATTCCACAACTCCAGAATGGCATCCAAATCAACTTCTTCAAAGCCTCAACCATCATGATAAGTTCTGGAAAAGCAGGTTCCTTCCCTTTAAAAAGGGACAACTGAGAATCATGGAAGACTGGGTGCTGCTTCCAATGAGTGGGGAGAAATGGTGGAAAGCCCAAGTTGTAAAACCTTATCCACCATGTGAGGACTTTAACACCTGCTTGCAACTTCTGCAAGGGAACTGTCAAGAGAGTGTCTTTAACTCTTTTGTTCCCTGAGAGGTGGTGCGGGATGCACAGTCACACTACCAGGGAACTAGTCATTAGTTAGATTGTAAACAGAGCATCGTGGAGGTTGCTGGTGCCAAAGGGACCCAGGGAAAAGGTGTACAACGATGTAGCAGTAGAAGATAGCAAATATACAAAAAAAACTTGGTTGGACCCCAAAGGGGAGTACATAACTAAGCGAAAATCTTTGCTGGAGTGCTTGGGTGCCTTGATCTGGAGGGAACCAAGGCGGCCCAGCAGTGCATCAGATATGGTAAATTTTTTTGCTAAAAATAAAACGACCAACGTTGTTAGAGACCTCCTCTAGGAGGTCTTCACACAGGTTCGCTGTCAGGAGAGTGCCTATAACTCTCCTGTTCCCAGCGTGGTAGTGCATGATGCACAGGGCCAATGCCAGGGAACTAGTCTTTACAAAAGTTACAAGAGCCCAGCAGAGGGTGCTTGAGCTAGAATAACCCAGGTTAAATATGGTCATCATTAGAGGGAGCAAACAAATAAGAGCAACGCGGTTCAAAGAGTGGTATGGGATAGGCGCCCTATGCTGGAGGGAACCTGGGTGGCCTAATGGTACACGGGTGGATAGATTTAGCATAGTTAAAATTAAATGGTTAATGTTGAGTGAGACCTCATTGAAGAGTACCATACACAGGATCATCCAAGATAACATAAATATAAAAATGGTGTACTAGCGAAATGGTTTATTATGAGGGAAGTTGACCAATGGGAGAGATTGGTCTTGACGAGGAATTTAAGGGAATTTGGGAAAATGATCAACCAAAGGAAGCAGGTCTAAGCTGAATTGCATCAATAGGCGCACACTTATATTGGTCAATAAACTGTACTTGGTAATTGACTGAACTTAGGTAATTGATCATAGGAGTGGCCAACCCTGAGCTAGAAATTTTGAAAACCAAATGGGTTTTGAGACCCCATTCTCCTAAAAACTTAAGAAAACCGTTTTTTCTTCATCACAAGGCTAGGTCGTTTTAACGCTCCTGCTCTCATACAGGGCCAAACTTCTCTTGCATTCATAGGACCAACCTGGGCATACTTCGCCTTAATCCAGCGTTGATCTATGGTATGCTTGAGGTCATGGAGGCTTTCTAACTTCACCTTCTTGGCCTCCTGACATTCTTCTTTGTCATAAACGGTGGTCCTAATTATGATGTCATATTCTAACCACGGCAAAGGTTTTAAAATTAAAAAGCTGTTTTACAGGTCCAGTTAGTGTATTTCTCCACAACACAACCCATAAAATTTTGACTTTTTCAAGGATATCTTTAAAATTCCCAATAAGTACTCCTTTTCTTGTCACCTTTTAAGGTTGCAGCACCTATCCCAAAATTGTCAAATCCCTTTACAGTGTGTATCGCCTTACTAAATTTCAGTTGTTAATCTTGACATGAGCTATGACTTGGCCTTCCTCATTTAAATGTTTTTCATGTTATGTTACCTAGAACCACCTTAAGCTCCCTTGAAATAGTTTGATCATAGAAGCTTTAAGTACTCTGGGGTCCTGTGCTCGTAGCTCTTCAAATTATATAACTTATTCATTATTTTCATTAGAACTATGATACTTATTGTCATCAGTATGGACGATGCTTATCAGTCAAGATTGTACCATCTCCATTATATTATAAAGGTAGATGTTCCATAACATCAAATTGAAAATTTATCTAAATCTTTGAAATTAAGAATTATTTAATAGGATAGATTGATATCTTTATTAAGATCATATATCTGATTTATTAAATACTTTTTCTAAACACTGGTGCCATCTGGTATTTTCAAGGTATGATGGTATCCTGCACAAAGTTGATGATCCCTATGAATTATAGGGAACTGAGTTTTAAAAATGTTGTAGTGGTCATTTTTAGTGAGGGGGAAGTCTGTACCAGTTTCCTAAACTGTAAGGGTAACTCATAGTTGTTACCTAACTCAAAGTCTTCTCCAATCCAGTGGTCTAGAAATTAATGTTGTGGTCAATATTTTGGTAAGAACTTCAGCTTCTTAATAAAAACAGGAATGAGGTTGCCTGTGTTACTAGTTTCCAGAACAGTTAATATCCATACCATTGGATGAACAGTTCTTCTTTAAGCACACTTTTGCCAAATTTGCTATTAGTGGTCAGTACTTCATTGCTATTCTCTCATTAGCCTCAGGCTACTTCTAGGAGTCCTTGCTATTCATCCTCTACTATCATGAGTTCTAGATGCCTGATTTATGTAAATGTCTCCCTAACCAGTTACTCTCCTTTATTAACACTCTAATAAAACTAGTAAACTTATATGCTTGTGCCAGACGCTAGAGATGACAAAGTTTGTACCCTCATGGACTTTCAATCTCATATGTACTAATACTTAATTATGAGCTTCTTTAAGTAGTAGCCATAATACCCATGGTGGATTCATTGTCATTATATTTACCAGTGTATTGTAGAATTATCCAGTTTACTGCTGTAACAAGATCTTTCACTTTATTAAGGTGTTCAGTTGGGATTTGCTGGTTGTAGCAAGTCCTCCTAAAAGATTTACAATTTTTCCATTTCTGGAAGTAAAACTATCTTGGTTATATTCGCTAAATTGGTCGTCCATAGTTTTCTATTAATTTTTCATCTTATCTTGTGCAAATAAATATACTTATTGATGTTTCATCTCATTTTCCTTTACTCTTGACTTCACTTTTTTAGTTACTCAGATGTCAAACAGGGCTTCCTTAACCTCTTTTTATACCTTTCTGCTTTCAGTATCAACGTCATTAAAATCTTATTTTAAAGTGAAACTCAAGAACTTTTCACAAAATGGCCTTAACATTTAAGAGGTATAGTCTCCCAGTGGTCCAGAAATGCCGAGTTTTCATATTAATATGGTACGTAGTTAATGACCAATTATATATACCTATCTTAATAAGAATTGTTTATTAATTAATATTTTGTGGTCATGAGTACGGGCTAATTCCAAGTAAGACTGCCTTAACCTCAGCGCTTTGAATCCTTGTTCTGTGTTCTTGGTATAACTTCTTACGCTCCTCAGCCATACATACTTGGATATGACCGGCCTTTTTCTAATCAAAGGTCCGTCTGTTATGTTATCACAATTTAAAAGGGAACCTAAAGCTATCCCTTCATAATGAGTTTACACTGGTTAAAATGGATGAAGTTTGTTTCTTAATAGAAGCGTCAGATAGTGCAAATTGTGTTGTTGTAAGGACAGGCGTTCCTAGTCTTGAGATCCTCATATCTGCTAGCAACTGGCATTGTGGTTCTTCTATTTAGTTTTTACTCTCATTTTGGTCTCTATATATAACGTCCAACATACTCTTGGGAGAATCTAATTTCTTACCCTGTTGTTTTATAGCTTCAATGTAAAGCGTTTTTTTCTTAGAGGTTTGCCCATAAGTCCTAACTCTTACTTAATTTATTATATATACAGTATTAAATTTTTATAGTTAGTAATTTTTCTTTCCACTTGACTTCTTTTTTAGTGATTTAACCAAAAGTAGATTAAAAACCCCACCATCAACTTGACGCGCCACCATTTCCCAATAAAGTCCATGTCACCGCCACCAGTTGCTCCAGTGTGGCGCAGTGTCTCTCCACCCCCTAAAATTTCTCCCCTTTAGAAAACGCATTTAAATGGGTTCAAGTAGCCCGCCAAAACTCTTTGACCGCTATTGACTTCAAAAGACTTAGCGTTCCATCTTTCTCACACCAACCTGACTCTGCCCCACCCTTGTGCCCTTCTTCACTCTGCAATTTTCTTCTTCCTTTGTGTCATATATGGACATCTATCAAAGTATGCCAACAAAGCAATTATTGGTCTTGCCACTGCTGACTGCAACAGATGGCTTTATCAATTTCCGCCCATATAAGGTCTATTTCTGTGTAGTTTTTTCTACCAAGAGACCGCTGCTGCTGTTGCAGCAACTCCTATATTATTTTATAGAGAGGACCCCAGTTCCTAGCACTTGCAATCGCCTCACTACTGGCACCACACTGATGCTGTCATTTGCAAATCTCACTTCACCTCTCCCACCACAAACATTATATGAGGAGTTGATGTCAGGGCTGTCTGCCTACTGAAATCATCCCTTCCTCCATTTCTCCATTCCTTCAAGTGCAGAGTGCCTAGCATCCCCTCAAGCTACTGCTACCATCACCCCTCATCACCCCAGTACTTCCCACCAGTTCTTCAGCATGCTTGTATCACCACAATGGTGGACCTTTTCTTTTGGGTTGTGTTAATAATGGTCAATAAATTTGTCTCTCTTGTTTTGAGTTAGACTATCCTAAAAATTTCTGCCACTGTGCCACTGACCATTCCATTAGTAACATCAATTCTGAAACCCTAGAGTCATTTAAAGTGAAGTGTTTTGCTTCCACCACCAGCCCAGCTGGCTTGCCCATTGATCCATAGTGAAAACTCTGTCACCACCTCTGGAAGTTATTAATTACACTTCCGATGAGGCAGGTTTTCTCTCGAATTTACACTGAGTGGATTCTCCAAAAAGCGATAAATTTAAATAAAAAATATAGATTATAACTTGACCTAAATTTTATTATTGATAGGATGGGATATTTATAGGCTTCAAAATGGCGCATAACCTATCAGAGCTAATTAATCTCTGCGCAATTGAATTTTCAATCAATTGATCAGGATGAAATTGATTGTTCATATTAACCTTGTTAAATTGAGATAAATTATGCTCTCCTTCCGATGAGGCCAGGGGAATTGAATGAGTAGAATTTTTGGAGACAAGAGAATTTGGAAAATTCCTGAAACTTCCCCCCTCAAGATTCAATCGTGGAGGAGGGCGGATTCAAAAAAACCTGGGATGAACATGATCTATCACTATATTGGTATCAACATGAACAATCAAATACTCTAGTCCTTTTCAAAATATAACTCAATAGGGACCAGACCAGTTGGATACTAAATTCTCAGTTCGCCCACCAGGCCAAGAGTGATAGTAAATAAACCCAATCTGGTATTCAGGTAAGGCAGGTTTATGTTGATTGTTTCTTTGAGTCTCCTTTTGAGTGGTTGTTTCAATTGATTTCATTGCTTGAGCTTGAAGATGAATAATCTCATTGGCCAGATTCCTCATAATTAAATCAGAGTTTTCTGGGATGCTTTCCTCAAGTATTGCCTGAAAACTAGAAGGGACTGAAGGGTCCCACCCATATATGCACTTAAAAGGCGACATCTTGATAACACAATGATAGCTTATCCAATAAGCAGACAATGCACTTGGCAAATAAAAATTCCACTGAGTTGGGTCAGTGGAGGCATCTTCCTTAGAATCGAGACTAACATTCCATTGACTCGTTCAATGGCCCCATTTGTAGATGGATTGTATGGTACAACAAATCTCTGAGCAGTGTTAAATAATTTAAATAAATCCTGTATAAGTTGCGAGGTGAAGTTAGTCCCATTATTTGACATAAGGACCTTGGGACACCCATGTTGAGTAATGATATGCTGATATAGGAATAGCGCTGTAGTCTTAGCCAAGGGGGTGGCAATGGAAATGGTCCCAAACCATTTTAGTTAAATGGTTGACAGCCATAATGATATACTAATTTCCATGAAATCCCTGAGGAAAAGGACCTACAACATCAATGCTGACTACCTCAAATGCTTTAGTTGGGGGAATAACTTGATGTTGATAAGTAGGGTTGGTAGTTCCATGGCTTTTAAAAATAAGACATGATTCAAGGGTCTCTCAAATAAATTCAGTCATGTTGTTCCAATAGTATTGATTTTCTAACCATTCTTGAGTCTTCTTTAAACTGCTATGACTGACTTGTTTGTGACCTTCCATCACAGCATGAAATCTAGAGTTTGGGTGCAAAAAGGGCAACCACTTGAATTTGACTTTTTTATACAAAGCTCCATCCCAAATCAGGGTATCTTTGGTAATTGACTTTAGAAAGGCTCGATCCTCTTCAGTTTCTTAATCCCACAACTCAGGTCTTCCAATTAAATTATATAAGCGTTCTTCTTTTTCTAGTTTTAAGTTAAAAATAGGCAATTGGGACAGACCATCAGCATTTTGATGTTGAGCACCTGAACAATTAATAATGGAAAAGTTTTAATCTTGCAACCTTAAAGCCCAACGGGCCAACCTCCCATCAGGATCCTTCATGTTCTGTAACCATCTTAAAGAGGAATTATCAGTAATAACAGTGATATGGTTACCATATAAGAAGGGACAGAAGTGCTTGATTGCTAGAATTACGGCCAAACACTCCCACTCAGTGACACTGTAATTTCTTTCAGCTTTAGTAAAGGTTTTGCTATAAAAAGTGACAGGATGATCATTCTTCTCTTCATCATACTGGGATAAGATAGCCCCAATAGTGACATTGCTTGCATCTGTATGTAAGAAGAAAGGCTTGTAAAATTGAGTATGAAATAAAACAGGTGCCTTGATCAAGGCAGTTTGCAGAGAATCGAACGACTATTCCTGAGCTGAAACCCACTTGAAGGGCACTCCTTTTTGCAACAGGTGGAATAATGGTTCAACCATATAAGAAAATTTGGGTATAAATTGCTGATAATACCCAACCATGCCGAGAAAGAATTAAATATCCTGCAGAGAGGTTGGAGGAGGCATTCATTGGATGTCTTGAATTTTGTCTGATAGGGGGCGAATCCCTTTAGCTGAGACCTGATGTCCTAAAAATTCCATTTCATTTTGGAATAATGAACATTTGGAGGGTTTGAGTTTTAAAGAAGAGCTCCAAATTCATCTGAAAACTTCTTTTAGATGGTCCAAATATTTGGTAAGTGTTTTGGAAAACATGGTAATATCATCAAGATATACCAGAACACAAGTAAGCTTTAGGTCCCATAACATACCATCTTGGCCCTTTGGAAAGTTACTGGGGAATTGCTTAATCCTTGGGGCATATGAGTTGGTTCAAAAAAACTCTTCACTCGATATCAGGGCACACTTAGCACGGTCTTCTGGGGATAGCTCAATTTTCCAGTGTCCACTGGCTAGGTCCATAGCTGAAAAGTAAGTTGATCCAGCTAACAGCCTAAGGGAATCATTGATCTGAGGTAAGGGATAACAATCTCGTCGATTAATAGCGTTCATTTTGTGATAATCCATAACCAAACAGTGGGAACCATCCTTTTTCTTAATTAAAAGCAACGGGGAAGCCCAAGGTCTGTTGGAGGGTTTCAATAGTCCAGCCTCCAATAATTGATACAACTCCTTGGTAACCTGGGCTTCTTCCACTTTAGACTTACAATAGGATTTTTACAAATAGGTAGGTGATCGCCAGTTTCAACGGAGTGCATTACTCCTTTCATCTTTCTAAAATTGTAAGTATGCTTAGCAAAAATGTAGGAATATTCCTCTAACAATTGAAGCACTTGTTTCTCCTGTTCACTAGAGAGGTGTTTTCCAATATTAGGCCCCACAGTAAAAATTTCTTGATCACTTTCCAACCCAAAATCTTGTAGGCTTCCAAAGGGTTTAACACCATAAATCCAGGATAAGGGCAGTAACTTGACATAAGCAATAGGATGCTCTCATTCTACCAATTTTGGCTCATTGGTAAGGTTCGCCAGTAAGATAGATAATGATCCTGAACAAGCATAATCCAATACTCCAGGACAAGGCAAGAGTTCTTTAGCAGAAGGGTTGAAAATGCTTTGGACTTGTAACAAATGTCCCTTGGGAATCGGAAAATGCAAAGAAGTATTAACAATTACCTGTGATTTTGGCAGAATAACTAAGTTTTTGGGGGAGAAAATAGGCATACCCTCTTCAATATCCGCCGATGTAGGGGTTAATTTTATGCGAGAGTCTCCAACGTGATATTGAAGGGAATAAGACCTTTTGGTTCCTTCTAGCAGACATAACTGACGTCATGTAGGAGCATGTTCAGATAAAAGTAAGGGAACTCTATACCCCAAGAGAGATAACGAAGAGTCAGGGTAATTAATAATTCCATCAAATTCTCATAAAAATTGAGTCCCCAAAAGTAGGTCATAACTAAAGTTATTGAGTATGATGGAAGGGATTATAAAAGTTAATTTCTTATATTTCAGGGGAAGGGATGAAAAAGCTCCAATTGACTGAGTACTCTTAGGTCCGTCTGTGCTATATTCTTAAAAGTAAGAAATATCAGGTGTTAATTTGATCCAATTTATAAATTTTAATGAGACAACATTCACTGGAGATCCAGTATCTATGATAGCTTTGGCATTGACTTGATTCCCTCAGAAGTCAATATGGGTAATGGTGCTTCCAAACTGAGAGGATAAAGCCAACAAGGAGGGCAAGGAATAAGAAGAATGTTCATCTTTATTATACTTGACAGGGTTTTTTATGCTCTTGCTGGGCACTCATATCATTATCAATGTGGAGAATCTTATTGGGTTTATCCCATTTCTTCTTCTCATCCGCTTCTTTTTTGAAACAACGATCCTCAGTATGAAAATATCAATGACAGTAGTTACACTGAATCGCCCTAGCATTCTCAGGCATAGCGTAAACTTTGGGGCGACTATGTCTAGGAGACTCATAAACTCAGGGTTTTTGGAGAATTGAGGAGGCAATTCCAATAAGGCCTCCTTGATGTCCAAGATACTTCAGAAATTCTTTTTTACACTTATTAGATAAACTTGCATTTGTGTTCTGGAAGAAAAAACTGACATAGCTGCTGTAATTGCATCATCCAAATTTAACTGACCACAGGCTACTAAATTATGAGCTTTCCAATAAAACTGATGAGCAAAGTCTTTGATAGATTCATTTTGGTGGGGCTGTATACCCATAAAAGCCTGTTTTTGAGATAACAGAGTTTGCTCACTCCCAAATTCTTTGATTAACTCTTCTTTAACCTGATACCAGGTAGAGCAAGTCATCAAGTGGGGTACCAAATATCCTGAGCCAAATGAGTAAGGAAGTTTGGATGTAATTCATCTTTTGGTGATCTGTGGCCTCACTTAGTGCCTTTTCATAAAGATAGAGGAAGGGAATAATGCTGCCTTCCCCAGGGAGTACTTGTCCTTGAATACTGGTTTGAAACATGGGGGCATTAGTGGTCAAAACATGCACTCTGGGTTGTTCCAATTGAGAGGAAACATAAGAGTTGGAGTCTGACACTTGGGATGAAAATTGAGGATAAGGACCAGCAGCTTCAGTATGAATTTCACTAATCTGACGATTCAGATCAGAAAGCCCCACTTTTTCATCTAATCGGCGAGATAGCTCGAAAATCTGTTACTGCTGTGCATTGTACTTGAGTTCCAGCATCTCAATCGTCACTTGGAGCATTTCTCCTTTAGATTCACAAGCATGAAGCAGGATATTGTGTCCTTGACCCATTTACCCAGAACGATCAACTCATCAGATAAAGACTGAAATGATAAGAGGGGATCAATTGGTACCCCATCAGGGGTTAAGTTACACCCCTTGGCCAATTTATAGAAGTGTTCATGAAAGCGGCCCATCATGCTCAAGAGAGAGTCAATTTGTTGGAGGGATCCTAAATGCCCTTCAGCACCTGGAGGTTCCCAAGGTCCTTCCACACCTGATGGTCCACGAGGACCTACATTCTTGGGGGGTCCACAAGTCCCATCTGCATTGGGAGGTCCATGTGGTCCTTTACCCCCAGGTGGGCCACAAGGTCATTCAACCCCCGGAGGACCCATAGTTTTAGTGGTTTTCTCTACCTCATTGACCCAGAATTGAAGTCCTGAGTACAACAGCTCCAATTGGAAGAGATGGGTTCTAATTTCTTCCTCCATCAATTATTTATGCTTAGAGAGTTGGGAAATACCCTCTCTCCATTCTCTCTTAATCTCCTGAACTCACTTTGTGAACTGTACCTCAACAAAACTGGACATCCTGATATCGAGCTGAATAAGCTGTTGATGTATTTTGTTGAGAAGGGTACAATTTACTAATGATGGCATCACGATTATCTCGGCTAAACTCAGAGGCAGACTTGATAAATTTGGAAACATGATTATTCAAGGACTGAAGTCCTTCTAGTAAATTGAGCATCACTTGATGGTGCATTCCCATTACCAGGAATAAATGGTATAAGATAGGGTGTATGAGCTGGTGCAAGTATTGCTTGGGGCCAATTACTGGAATTTAAGAGGTTTGCAACACTTCCCACAAAATAGAGGGTATGGCATTAGTTTGAGATTAGGTAGAACAGATTCCAGGAAAAGGCCCTTCAAGAAGTTGAATGATAGTATTTTGTAAAACCTCAGGTGGTATTTGAAAGTCTGAGGTAAAGCTTATGTTGGACCATAAAATTACAAGTTAGCACAAAATTCCAACGTGGAGGGTAATCTTGGGATTTGGGTTTCAGTTAGATGGACCCATCATAATATACTGCCTTGCTCGTGGTCTTGAGCTTCTTCAGGCGAAAAATGAGAATCCATGGTAGTGATTGACGTTTTCACTGGCGAGTAACTCAGAGTGCCCCCTGTAGTGAGCATCAATCTGGAAGTTTTGAATTACACTTCCAATGGGGCAGGTTTTCTCTCGAAGTTGTACTGAGTGCTTTCTCCAAAAGCAATAAGTTTAAATAAAAAAATACAGCTTATAATTTGACCTAAATTTTATTATCACAAAATATGGGATATTTATGCGCTTCAAAACGGCTCATAATCTATCAGAGGTAATTAATCTCTTCATGATTGAATCTTCAATCAATTAATCAAGATGAGAATGATTGTTCGTATTAACCTTGATAGATTGAGATACATTATGCTCTCCTTCCGATGAGGCCAATGGAATTGAAGGAGTAGAATTTTCAGAGACAAGAGAATTTGGCGAAATCCCAACACCACCCAACCCTCCTGCCACCATTATAAGCCTTAATTGACTGCAGCCAATCAAGTTCAATCTTGTACCACTGTTAACAGCTAAGAAATTTCATATTTTGCCTCCCACCACCCAACCTTAAGCTGATGGTCTAATATAATTCAACCAGAATCCTTATCCCTATTGAATAAGATAACTAAATTGGTTAAACAAGTTCCTCCCTTTGTCAAACCACCCAGTTCAAACAATAGCTTAATTCCAATTTGATGGCAAAATTCCCTCCTTGCAAATATTCCCCAAAAACCAATGCTGATCCTTTCCAGAGCAACCATAATCTTGCTGAAGATGCTGTTGCCTCTCCTAAAAGCTGCCACTTTCCATATTGCAGTTTCAAAATCAGTTCATTTATGGCAAAAGGGTTGCCCTACCCTGGATTTCTCTCTGGCTTCTCTCTTGCATCTAAACAAGAATTCGCCACCTATACCAGACAGCAATAGATTCTGTCCATAACTTTTTTTAAAGCATCTTAATTTGCCTCTCCACTAGAATAAACCAAGGTAACCACAAGATATTACCTGTTCCCTGATAATAGCCTCCAAGCCAAACATGACCTCACCAAACTCTATAAAGCTCTTGTGCTATCCCACGCTTCATACTATCACTACTGCATTCCGCTACACCCCTCCCCACTGATGCTCCCACACCCTTGCTTTCTGGCTTGTAGCTCTGTAAAAGCCAAAATAGAAGTAGGTTTTTATACCTCTTGACCTCACTTTCCCCTCTGTCATGATGTTAAAGCAGTTTACGCTATCTCCATGTTTGATGAATAATTTTGGTTTTCTTTTGTTCCATTTTGGTTGTTCTTGGTACCAAATTTTTTTGTTTTTTTTGCTTTGAATTTTTAGTTCTTTGAGCATTTTGGTATTGTCCATCCCCTGGTCATATTGGCTCAAATAAAAATTAATTAATGGTGTAGATGAACAACGATCATGTCAAGCAGTACCAAACCTTATTCAAAATGTCTTCTAATTTTGATCACTTCTCATCCCAAAGCTGCTAGCCTGGATTCAATGTGTATAAATTCAACAGTCAACAAGAATACCCTCTTCTATGCGCGTCCTTCAGCTCTTCTTTACTCTGACTCCTTTTTTATTGTATGAACTCATTGGTTTAGTATGATCCTACTTGAGAATCAATTTGGTGCACTACCCCTTTGTTGATAAAGATTATGTGGCAATTAGCATAAGTACCATTAGTTACCAAGTTTCAGGCAAGCAAGCGCAATGTTATCACAGCAAAAAAACCTCTTTCATTACTACTCTTAAGTGATTCCTTAGTAATAGCACAATCACTATATATCAATGATGATATCTATGCACCTCTTGTCTGACTGGTGTACTAATAAGATAAACTCTTTCCCCAGATTGACCCTTATTTTTTTTAAATAAAAAAAAAGTATAAACTAAATATTGATAAAATTATCTGATTATTCATGGATAAAACTATGTTTTTTTCATACTTAAATATGAAAGATAGTGATTGTTATATAGTTGCTTTCCAGTAACAGAAGATAGGTGATAGTAATATGTTGATATGGACCGATATTACATGTTAAGATTCTCTGCACAGCTACTTTATGGCCTGAAAGTGCTTTTAACAATTATAATTCTATCAGAGCATTTGAAGATTTTTCTTATGGCTCATATAAATAATTTGCTTCAGTCTGAATTCTCGTAGTGAATTCACAATTGCCCTCAAAGTATATGGCGGAAAGCCAGTCAGGATCTGTGGCTGTATTGCTAAATTTAAATTTTATTTTGAGATACGCCGACCAGGGGATGGACATTACTAATACTCAATGAGCAAAATAATGGAACAAAAGAAATTGAACAGATCAGAAAATTAAAAACCAAACAAAATAAAAATCAAAATAAACTCCAACCAGGCAGGGAGTGAAATGCCACTAAACCACCATGGCAGAGGGTGAGGGGGGTCAGGCAGCGCTTCTATAAACATATTTGGCTGGTCAGCATCATTGAAGTTGTTGTAGAAATGGAAAAAAGTGGAGAGCCACGGTATGGGGGAATCAGCATGGTGGTGGTTTAGGTGGACGAAAAGGTAGTTACTTTCCTCAATATTAGCTTGGTAGACAGCTTCAGCAAATTACGCTACATGGTGTTCAGCTTGAATGCAGGTTTTGAGAAGTTGGGAAAATTTGGTGAGATTTTGTTGGGTGATTTTTGCAGATGGGTCAAAATCTGCTAATTGTGCCAAATGCCTGACCGCATTAATGACTTCAGTGGCTAATTTTTTGATTTCCTCCTGTGCTGTTTTGGGGAAATCAGGGGGGAATCAACTACTCTTAGCCCATGGTGGAATTGATGAATGCATTGGGCCACCACTTTGCTTAGGATTGTGCAATGGGGTGAGGCCACTGCGCTAAGGCGAGCTGGCGGTCACTTTATTAGGGGATGGCATTGTGTTTAGGAGTGAATCACTTAGGTGATGGGGATTTGTCAAGATCAGAATTGTAAAATTTGGCCCAAACATAATTGAGTGGGCTAGAGGTTCACTGGAGTCCTCATTAGTGACAACGTTACCTGATTCATCAATCTCAGCTAATAAATCCCATGGATTAAAATTCACAGGAATAGTGGATGGAGATTTTAGGTGGGCAGAAGTCAAATGGGCTTGGGTTTGAATGGTGGTCCAGGCCTGTTTCTGATTGGTGTGGGTGAAATTGGGTGGGTTAGTGTGGGTGGGTTTTGTGGAGGCTGATTTCTCACTCTGGCCCATCAACAAGAACGTTGAGTGGGAGGGGGCAACAAAACGCCCCATTTGGAATCTTCTGAATATGGCTCAGAGGCCACACCAGAGGAAGTAGCTTGGGGCAGAATTTTTTGGAATGTTCAAGTACAAAACAGAGGGGACAAATTTGGCGACCATTAACCTGAGCCCAAAAAGAAATGCTCAGGCGTCACACTGATATGAGCATGAGGGATTTGTTGGGCTATGTCAGGGTGGTGTTGGATTATGGTGGCAGTAGCGTGAGGTGCAGCAAGGCGATCTGCTCCAGAAGGAATGGCAAAGACAAGGTTAGCTGTGTCCCATAATCCAGAAGCCCCGCCATCACTGATCATATAAAAACTTGGGTGTAGGTTAGATGAGTGAGATGTGAAGGGCACCATTAATGTGGTATCTGAAGGAAGGCGAGTTTGGGTGGTGGGGATAGGAGTGTTTTCGTAAATTAGGGGAGTAGAAGCTGCTGATGCAGCATCCTCTTTATTTGGAATCCAACATAGAAATAGCCCTTAAATGGGTGGAAATCAATAAAGCCAGCTAGTGCAAATGCAGCTGTGGCTACTTTGATTATTATCTTGTCAGCATACAGGAACAAACGCCCATAGTCAACTCTTAGGCAAATCGGATGTTGGATTGAGAGAGGGCAAGAGGATGGGGGCAAGAATGGTGGATGCACTTCAGGTGGAGCGCTAAGTCCCGTTGGAGGACAAAAACAGCCTGAAGAAGATGGTTGGCTATTTGACCCTGTGTAAATGCATTTTCCTGCAGAGCAGAAAATTGCTAGGCGGTGAATCACTGCTACCCACATTGGAGCAGCAGGCGGTGGATCCATGGACATTTTTTTGGAAAATGAGCGTGGCCAGATGGCAGTGGAAAATTAAACGCTTTTTCAATAAAATTCGCTTGAAGTGAGATTAATCAGAAAGAGAAACTTATCTGTGGCATTAATTCTATGTTTTTAAAGTTTTATTAATCAATCACATGATAATACTTGTTCATTTTATTTATTGTCTTGATATTCACCTGCTTTTATAGGCAAATAATTACTTAATAATGATTGTTTATAAGACTTGATCTTTTATTGTATAAAACATGTTGTTTAACACTTAAGGTAAACGTTTGGTTATAGTGTATCTTTATCCCTAGGGGTTCTCAGGTCTCACTAATGCTTATGTAGCCCAAAATATGGGTGGCTTTCATAGTCAAGGAATCACAACTATCTTTTATGGTAGACTATGAAACACTTTCCTGTGTTTTAAGGAATAAATTCTCATATTTGACATCCTTCATATTAGTGGCTATAGAATCTTCGAGTGCTCAGCATATATTTTTTTAAGTTGTAATCACTACAATGGGACAATAGTTAAACCAATTGATTCCTTTATCTTAACTGGACTATAGCAGAACTCTCCAATCTTGGATATATTTTTACATTGTCTTTTCAGAGGCTAATTTAATACACTAAATTACGCCTTACTGATATTAATGCTATAACTATTGATAAAATATTCTAGCTAAGTGATGAAATTGTAGCTATGGGCATATTGTAGAAATTTTACCAGCTCACTAATACCTAGGACGCCTGACAAATACATTTGATATACAATATATTATCTTGAAATGAAATTGAACTTATTACATGCACAACATAGGTAATGGCCTATATACTGAAAATTTATCCTTTTGCTATCAACTATATGACGTCATGGAATGGACAGAAGTCAGGAATTTTAAAATTGTAAAACCTTGCCCAGAAGAGAAAACTGAAGCACCTTAAAGTCCTAGGCGCATCAATGAAGTATACCAGCATTTACAGATCTACATAATATCCATTAATATGATTATTTTTGATAGGTTTAATATAGAGGTGGATAAACTCAAAATTGAATGCGCGCATGGCAAGTTGGAGTTGTCATAACTAACAATATTAACTTATTAATAAAATAATTGAAAAATTCACTTATGTCACAACTCAATTACAGTAATGCTTTCTTTAATTATAGTCTAAAAAAATGGGATTATCAAGTAAAAATTTTGTTTTGGGTGAGATTGCCATCAGAACTATAATAAAATACCACTATATAATTCTACCAACTAGTTTGGTGTGAACTCCAAAGTTTTCAACATCTTTAATGAACTGTATGGACTGGCAAAACAAAACCAAAAAATTACTATCAAATTGCTAGTGCTACACAATTTATTGAGAATCAGATTGACATATTCCTAAGACCAATAATGGGTATAAAAAACGCCTGCCCTAAAACAAGCTTTTGCTATGATATGAAGTAATACTTTCTATAATAGGATTATAAACCCAAAGCATAGCAATTTCTATCCCATTACAGTTTTAAGTCAGAACTCTTAATTTCATTCACGATAATTCTCTAATACTATTGAAGGTACAAACATTCCAATAAAAAATGTAAATGGCTAGAATTCGTTATAATAAAAAGATATCTTGGGAGTTCTGGATCTCTAATAAAGGCAAAGTCCAGTATAACATACTCATTCTTGACCAACATTCCATTGCCAAAGTGCATTTGACTTGATGAATCTTAGCTCTCTTAAGAATATTACAGACTCTATCAAGACTAGTTTGTATAGCTTTCAAAGGAATGTTCACCAGATAATTATAAAATTCCAACATTAGCGCTCCCTTCCATGTCCTTTCCAAGTCTACCTATAAAAAGCATACCATTGTAAAGATGTATAATCCTAGTGATGTCGCTCCTTCAACTTGAGGAGAGCATGAGTGTACACTATTAGGTCCACTCAAATATTATTTACTATTTATGGTAAAAGGCTGCCTTAAAAATAATTCACCCGCCAACAGAAAAGCTAGTGGACCATCTAATTTGATAGATAATGCATAAATCTTACAGAGACAGCCCTGAGACATGTAGGGTCTATATTGTTGTAAATATACCTTTAATCCAAAATAAGGATGCTGTTAGAAGAAAGTATTAACTACAGAAGATGAGAAGCAGTCTCCAGGAGGTACATTTATTTGTATACTGACCAAACAGCTAAGATTATTTAATAAAGAAAAGTTACCAAGATCAAATTTACTTGGCTTTCCTAAAGATCATGGATAACTTGTATAACTTTCTTGTTATAATGATGGAGGATTTAGCTTAAAAAAGCTGTGAATAAATTGAGGTTTTATAATCTAAGCTTCAACCAAGTGTAGTAAAGTATAATTGCCAATTATACTGAGGATGTTGCATATAGAATCGCCAATCAGGGTGCTATGAATATGGTAATAACAAAGCTGTGCATAAAGGGTTAGACTCAACATAAGCTATGAAGAATCAACATATATATTTTCCAAAATTTGGAACCAACTTGGACGCGCTGCAATAACTACTTTTATGTTACAATTAAGATTTTTGAAAATTTGGTAAAATGTGGAAGTTATGTTGTCCAAGAAGATAACAATCTTAAAACTTCAGAAAATGCGAGTGAAGAAACACATACAGAAAGCAAAGTATCATTGGATTTTAATGATGATGAAGTTATTACAAAAATAAGAGAACACTTGGTCTATAGCTTGGGTACATTATCTGGAAGATATGAAAGAAATCTGTTTATACCTTTTCTTTTAAATATGACTCTTGAGCGTAGAAATTGCAATAACGCTAGGCCAACTTGCTGTTTAATAAAGATGCAAGATCAGCTGAGATTGACGCCTCTCCTGCTTTAGAGAAGTCAGAGATATACGTCCACTATGCGATGAGAATGGTCCCAACAAGCACAGGACTCAAATGTATTACCTGATGTTCACTTTAGTATTATAAAAATTACACAAGTAACCTTTATACTTGGCTGATATTTAAAACTTGTGATCCTGTTAGTCTAGATGATCGTCCCTCTTCCTGGATCCTGATCAGTATCCCTTAAGACGTAAGAAGGATCTCAGGCCCCAGTGGCTCTATTATTTCAGCCAAATGACTTTCCCTTTGTGGTAGATGAGTAATGGGTTCTTGTCTTGCCCCCTTGGGACCCTCCCTTTCCGCCTCCCTTTTCTTCTTCTACCTTACTAGAAATTTTAGAAGGGGAATGCAGAGAGATGTTCTAATCCATAGGTCTCTAGCAATTCCATAGGGCACAAGCTCACACACAGTCAAGATTTTCTAATATAGAAAAATTTCTCAAATCTGCATCAAATATCCACCAATATTAAGTAAGGTGGATTAGTCATTTTTTATATAGTAGATCGCTGTTTAGTCCCCAAATCACATAATACACCCCTAAGATTATTTTAGTCAGTCACAAAACAAAGCCATTTTTGAATCACTGGCTGTGCCAATTCAAAAATCTTTACAAGCTGTGAAAAATTGGATCTATTGATCTGAATAATTCACTGATCCATCAAAAATTTAATGACCCAATACAAAGCTTATATAGATTTCAACAACCCATAATCTCTTACCAGCCCAAACAATGATGTGTGTTAGAGGTTCTGGTCTAGGACAGTAATTTAAGCTCCTTCTAAATCTTTCTTTCCTTCACCTATAAAGTCAACAGCCTTCCTTAGGGTATTTGGCAGTTAATCTTAATTTCAAATCGCCTTTAGATAGACCTACCTATTATTGTTTGTGGAATCCGCCCTCCACATCATGCCACTAGTCTTTCAAGTCAAAATGGAAAATCATGCCACCAGCAGCAGGATGTTGTCAAAATCATAGAACAGGATTTCTTATCCATCAATCCAGCGAATTGTCATGCTATTAAACTTATAAAAACGTCCATCCTCAATCATCATTGTCAATCCATTGTACATGTTTTTGAAAAATGTAACATTTTTTTGTTCTTCTGATTTGTCAATAATCTGGCATTATCCATCCACTGTGATTTTTTTATTTTGATTCAATTTAATCTATATATCAACAAAAGTGGAACCTGAAGGATTCATTGTCATCATTGCCTCTCCCATCCATATGGGTTGCCCCTGCAAGACCCACAGTTGCTCATCTCAGCCATTTAATGAAATGGGGACATTGGTATATCATTGAATAGACTTACTACTCATGTAACCTATAAAGTCCCTCTCAAGATTCACTAGGACAGCTGAGCTCTTGGCATCCTAAGTTATCTACTGGACATTAACGCACTCAGTTTGGAAGCCCAGTCTTTCTACAACTAGCCACTCTTATAGGCCCGTTTGGACGCAATGATATTCATTCCAATGTTCTAGTGAATGGCAAACTCTGGAGCAGTAGCCTTATAATCTCCTGGCACCCTGGAAGGTGATTATCTAATGAATAATTATTTTGTTAGCGCTCACCTCACTGATTATAAACAATCATCAGTCTTGGAGTTCTATGATGAATATCAGAAGATTAATACCAATCTCATTGAACCCAGAGTAGTGGACCAGGAATTAGCAGCAAAAATGCAGAACGAGAACTGAGTCTAGTTTATTGCAACAAACTCCAGGGAGAGCTAAAAACCCAGAGAAAATAAACAGTAGGACCTATTACTTGTAAAAGAAAGCTGCTAAATCTCTATCTTGGAAAACAGATGTCAATTAATGTCCTAAGAAAAAATGGCCATGTTATACTGATGTGGCCCCTAACCTATAAAAGTGAGCCTGAATAAACGTGACACAATTAAAGGGATAAGGCCCAAGACTCCTGTTCTTTCCCATAGAATGATGCACATTGATATTATGATTGGCCAGTATAAACCAAATGACATAGCCCAGACATAGCATCCTGGCACATTGCCAGTAAAAAACCATTGTAACATTAACCCTATATAACGCTATATTAAACTATGTGTATGTAGATGTGTGGGACAGCTTCAGGGGATGTTACTGCCAATCAACCCTTGCGCTACAAGAAAGTGCCAGAAAGGCCTATAAACTACCTCCAAGGAATCAAATTTCCTTACCCACGAAGCACCCCTTTTAACTGGTGAATTGGGATGACGGTAAACCTTGGAGAGAAGACGATGAACCCTCAGATATATTAAAGTGACAAAATAACAATATAAAGGGTAAAAACATTGTGGACAATTACTATGGATTAGAAGCACAAGATTATTTTACTAAAAAATCTTATGAGGATGGATACTCTAACCTAAGGGAAACAATTTCAAATGAAATGATTAATCTAGCCTAAGGATGATCTAAATTAAATTACAGAAAATTGACTAACAAATTAATGGAAATAATGAGTACACTTAGGATGACGGACCAAAGAAAAGGAGAATGAAATTTAAGCAACACATTACTGTAAAAAAGGCTCATTCTTTTAGTCTTTACAAGTTATCTAAAGGGCCAGATAACTATTTTAAGCCAAGAAATCCAAGACAAAAATTTTAAGCTTATAGTATTGACCTCTACCTAGAGATGGAGGAAACCGTACCTGAGTCATTGTCAGGAGTTTCAGAGAGCTTCTCCTTTTGGCCAAGGCTTAAAGAGGACGAATTTTTATTCTCCTAAAAGTTGTAAAGACTTGCACAGGGGAGAAGACCTCAGCACCATGAAAGAACTAGGCGTATCAATGGACTATAGAAGCTCTTATGTAACTGGAAAAATTTATCCATTGATATAAAAATTAATATTTCCAAACAGGTGTGATATATTTTGGTATAAACTAAGATTGAATGTGCGCACTATAAGTTGGATCTGTCATAATGATTTTTTTAATTGCAAAACCTATAAAAAGTTCCTATGCAATTTAAATAATTTCAATGTGAATTAATTATTAAATAAGCAGAAATGGGATAATCAAGCAATATGTGTTAGATTTTTGGGCATCAGAATTGTAATGAATTATCACTAAAAAACCCTCGGCTGAATGTTGTAAGTGCCATCATTCTCAACCTCTCCAAAGAAACTACATTTACTGACAAGACCCTAACCAAGAATCACCTTGTCAGGTTTCTAATACTACACCATTCATTGAGAGTCATTATGTGACAGCTTCCTGATACCTATAATGTTATTTAAAGCACCTGAACATCACCTCAAACATATGTTGCATTATGAAATAATACCATCTGTCTTAGGATAATTCCTTTCCAAAAGTATATTGCTTTCTTTTGATTTTTTATTAAAGGTGGGCTGAACTGGGGATGATACTGCACCAATTAAGGGGAATTGAAGGAAATGGGAAAGGAGGATAAAACCTGGAAAACCTTCATGTGCAGCGTATGATAGGCCAGGAACTCCATGGACCGCCTTTGGTATTTGATATCTTGGTTCAGGTCATTAGTGTGCAAATCAACACAGTCATAATCATCCCCTACCTAAAGTACATCTACCAGGGTTGAACTTGGGGAGGCAGTGGTAGAGAATCCATATTCTACCACTGGTGTATCCTCCACTTTATATTGATTTCTTTTAGTTATGGATTTATACCAATATTCTCTTTTTTATTCATTAAATTCTATAGCACTACAAAAGGTATTAACATTTCATTATATAAATGCATTTTTATAATCTATAATTCGTTTTATAATTTTTAGTTCTTTTAGTATTCCTAAACTTATATAAAAGTTAGTCCCATTATAATATTTTTAATCATATAACATTCTATTGTCAAAGTGCATTTGTCTTAGAAAAAATATATTTCACTAAGAAGATTGCTGACGCTACTAAGTCTAGCTTTTTAGCCTTTTAAGGGCTGGTCAACAAATAGTATTTGGGCTTACTAAAAAAAATAAATATTTGCTGTGTAGCACGTTACTTTAATAATGTTCAAAGTGACCTTTTAGATGTTTTACTATTATGTGTCTGTTATAGCTCATTGCTCTGTCCTAGTGCTTCTTTATGCAAAGTAGCTTCACTTTTTTAATCTAATCTACATTAAACATTTGCGGCCATACAGACAATCTCAGATCTTTAGCTAATAAAAATATACTATATAAAGAGAACTTAATCAGCTTTTTGCTTTACTTATATTACTGGTCTCAGGTTTATAAGGGTATATTAAATTTTATACATAATTCAGGGCTATCATGTATCATAACTATGATGAATCTATATTTGATTATAAAAGGCACTAATATGGAGTATGATATGACATCATAGTTATATTTCTTTAGTTTATACGCCTTATGGAAGATATAGTTAATTTTTTTCTTAATTAATAGCCTGTGATTGTTCATGGAGATTAGAAAACACAATTAATGGTTTATCATTTTCTACTATCTATATTTTTCATGGACTTTTTTTAGATCTCAGAATAATGTTAAATAAAGCATTCTTATGAGCCCTATGAACACACATTATAAATAAACATAATAGTCAGATAACTTTTTGTTTTCTTTCTGATATTTTTTGTCCATTTTTAGAAAAAATGTTGCAGCTTGTGCTTCTGGTGCATGTAAAGTTAGATAGTTCTTATTTAAGGCCATGTGAAAAAAATTGTTTAGTGTGATGATTATCTTAGTCATAAATCAGTACATCATATATAATAATTCCTTTGTTGATTGAATTATCAAAACACTACTTACATCAACTATAGAAAACATGACTATATTTTAACGCATAAGTTTAGTATTATATTGGAGTTATCTATTTAAATTATTTAAATCCTTCTTCTGGAATAAATGATAAGTTTTCTTTAGCCAAACATACTTTCTAAAATAATTGTGCGAAGTTTTATATCAGTATAAATTGATGATTAACATTAAATTGGTTACAATAGAATATGAACTATTTATTTATTAATCTTCAAGTTGATATATAATGTCTTTAGATATTTAAATAAAAATTTATTATATGTATCTAAAGAGTAAGCTACTTATATCAACGTAACTAAGATAAGAAACTATTATTTTTCTCTCACATAAAACGTAATCTTGGTTAAGTTCTCATCACCTCGCCTGATATAAAAAATTTGCCTCGCAGCAAAAACACTAAAAGTTGAGCTCATCTTTAATTCAGAGCATTGTAACAGCGAAGATTTATTTAATCAAAAACTCCACATTAAATTATATTTTTGCCTAGAATCTATATAAAACATGTTTAATCTGTTACTAAATCTTTACAAACTTTTTAGAATTTACAAAAGATAATAATTTTAATTTTAATTACAAGAAACTTGAATTTATGTAGTATTTTTATTTGTCTATAGAATTTTAGTTTCTCAAACATTGATTACACATTAAAGCATGTCTATAAATAATATAAGCTATAATTAAAATGAAACTTTAATCTAGAAATATTTTCAAACTAATTGATTAAACTAATTTATGAAAGGCACATAATCATACATTCAACCAGCTTATCAATTCAGCTCATATTGGTATTGCTTTAGCTGTATAAACTTGCTTGTTATTAAAATTTATCTTGTTTGTCATCTAGGAATATATATACTTTAATAATTAGTGGAATTGAAGCTCAAACATATATTATTAAAACTTAGTGATTAATCAAAAGAAATCAATGCATGAGTACATCAACATGTCTTTTATATAAACTTTAGTTTATAATAAATTTAGTTGGCTCATTACTTTGAAAAGTATTTCTATATTAAAAAGTTGGTGATATAGCGCTATAAATTAAGATGAGTTAGAGATAGATACATAAAAATAATGTATTAAGATTATTTAAATATAGATGTAATCTATTTTTCTGTAATAAGATTTGTATTTGACTTAATCTAATACTTTAAGTAAGCCAATTAAACGAATAATATATAGAAACAATTTATACTATGTTTCTACATATTAATATTATATAATAATATTTAGATGTCAGTTGTAAAAGAAGTACTAATAAATGTAGCCTATTGGTGTATGGTTGCTTGAAGATCTACTGCTACTAGTACAACAGGATAACAAAGTTATCACATTCTGCTTCTATCAGACAGTGTGTTAAACTTTTGGGAAGGCATGCTCATGTGCAATTCCAGGTAATAGTTGTACATGCCACCAGACAGGGTCAGAACTGAACATAAACTACTTGACAGATCGAGAGAGTGTTGACTAGGGATAGGCAAATGCACAAGAGGAGTGCAAAGTGCCAAGGTTCCGAAATTTGATCCAGCACAACGCCATCTATGGCCCTGATTCCTTGTTCTATATGTAACTAAGCTTATAATGCCAACTGTAAATCAAAAATGTGTATATTCAGCTATAGAAAAAGAACCTAGCGAATAATGGTAGGGGGCTCTGCTTATAAGAAATTTGCTATTGAAATAATTACTATGTTAAATGTTTTCTTTTAGTAAATTAAACATTGTTAAACTCTTTAAGTATTGGGTCCAAAAATATTATTAAAAGCTTTTATCACATGTGGAAAATCCCTTAAATTAAACTTTTAGTTTAGGAGTTTTTAGATTTTATATATAATGCCAATGTGAAAGTTTTAATTGGAGAAGTATTGTTGCTAATACTCAATTGGGCAGCAAAAGCAAAGGTTTTAACTGCATTTGCCTTTGTTGGGAATTGACGCAAATTATTTTCAATCATATTAATTGGCATCTGCTTAAGGCCAAATTTACCTTATTTTGATAATATATGAAAGCAGCATTTTGACTAAGAAAAGCCTGGATTATGACATCACGCCCCTCTAAGTTCATGCCCTACTTGACAAAAGAATCCCTATAATTTTTGAGTAGTGGGTGGAATCAGTGTCTGATTGCCAGATGGCTTCTTCAATTGAGTATCTCAGCCATTCAACTATCTCAAAAAGTTAACCTCAAGGATTTTTGTTCAAAGATGACCTTAATTTTAATTCCAGTTTTACTAGGGGTTTCTGAACGTTTTGCTTGTTTGTCCGTTATAGGCTTATAAACTTTCTCAGTTGGGAGACATGAAAACCCAGATAAGCTTATGAAAATTCAAATAATTCCAGGTTGTAAGCTACGTCATTGATTTAGAACATTAATTATATGGCCAAGGGAGAGAGGACCCAACTCATGACACTCAACAAGGATACAATAGTCCTTGCCATTAATGAGAGCCATGTTGCCTTCCTTGTACAAAGGCGGTTCAGAGAAGCAAGCGTTGGCTTTAACTTTCTGGTCTTCACAGCCTTGTTGAGATAAGTCTATAAGGCAACAATGTTTGACTTAATGTATGACATTAGGTTGGCTGGGGCAAGGTCAGCTTATCAAGTTGTCTCTTAAACATCCAGGGATGTTGAGCAGCGTTATCAGAAAATTGGGACATACCTTGTGTAAGAGTGAGTGTGGTTGTTTTAGCAAACTAAAGAGAGGGAACCAGCGGTCTAGGTGTCCTTCTGGGTAGGGATGTTGCAGCAGAGATGTTGCTCCAGAGTCTGGATGATCTTTTATATCTAGCCATCTGAGTAAAGATGGTAAGTGGAGGAGCGGCAAAGCTTGGCGCCTAGGTTGGACAGAAGGTGGTTTTATAACGATAACAAATGGCTTCCTTGCTCTTCCCCTTATCAATTAACACATTTTTTGAAAATCTACAATAAACATATCTTCTGTTTCCTTCAAGGTTATGCGCAAAGTGCAGGGAAGGAATTTTGTATACTTAGTGAGCAATTTACTACAGCCATAATTGGTTTTAGAACTATTTTACATTGGAAAACAGATTATGAAATCCACGCTAATAAAAACCAGGGGCTAATGGATATATGGAGCAGCACTTAACTACCCTAAGGCTTGAAACGCAAAGGCTTGGATCTAACACATGTAAAGCATTTCAAGGCCTTCTTCCACATAGTATCCTTCATTCCAGTCAAGTAGTAGTACTGTTGAATCAAGCACATGGTTTTCCACACACTAGGATGTTCATATATGGTATTGTAACAGTCAAGGCTCACAAGAGCTTTTAAGTTAACTTGACATATGCAACTTTTTCCAAAAGAGAGTTGCCACAATTGAACAGCGGATTGGGTAAATGTCAAGGTGTCAGTAATTAGATTAGAACAATATATATTGGCCACCATAATGGCCTGGTGGCAACTCAGCAAAAATGGCCCATTTTGCCAAGGTTTAACACCTTTAAATACTCCATCCAGCCTCTAGTCGCCTGTATGGACCCAAGGAGCATGCAATTACTGGTGATACGCTCTTATATCATCTGCATTGGTGACCAGTAATCAGGTTGAGGTGTGGAGGGGGGTTGCAGCCCAAATTGACCTCTAAATTGATCTATTAACCTTTTAAGGTTTAGAATACGCAGCTTAGCATTTTAATGGTGATAGGATAACATCTGCAAAATTCCATACGTGGTGTTGGAAAATCTGGGTTAGCAAACTGAACTAAAGATGCTTTACAATTTAAATACCAGTTCAATTGGTAGTTGTTTTAGGAGTTGCCTATCTGTCAAGGAGTTCCACAAATGGTGGGAACATGGAAAGAAGACTAACATGATAAAGATAGAATTACAACTTGGGAGCGTTGGAATAGGGTTTGCCAAAATATAAACCCCAAACCAAAGATAAATAATAAATATGTTATAGGTTTAATATTAATGTTAACTTTTGAGCTCTGGCTACTCTAAAATTGAGTAATAAATATAATATTCTGGTGTGTATCTTGCTTTGCTCTCTAGTAAGCTGCACAAGTATTTAACAAATGCTAGAAATTTATTATTGATATTAAGTAAACAATGATGTATAGTAATAGTATGAGGATTATTATTCAGTCAAGCTTTTTTCAAAACCAAGTTGAGTGTTAAGTTCAACGCTAAACAAGTGCATGACCTTCCAACAATTTAAGGTTTCTCTGAAATAAACAGGGACCTTCTCCTTCTGTTTTTTCTCTCTTATCACAGAGTCTGTGGAGATCTTGATGGACAATATACTGCAACCAAAGGATATCTAATCCTTAAACTATTATCTCAAGAGCTAACTATATACCAAATTATAGAAGGCTGGAATTTTTGCCCATAAACCCAGCTGACTAGATTACCAGGGATCTCTAGGGGATAATTCATTAATGCGAAGTGAATTAATAATTGGTTGACCCTGATTTTGGAGTAACTATGTTTGTTAAATTTTAGGTTATTCGCCTGGTTTGATCCATTGGAGATCAAAAACTCAGATGAATGCTTAAGATCTTGTTGGGCAGAGTTGCTGACAAAAAAGGGCATCTGATAGTTGATTAACTATCAGGTGTACTGATTGGGATTGGTCAGGTTTCATCACCAACTTATTTGGAATTTAAGGAGTAAGTTGTGAGGTGAGTGATGCCATCTGCAACTAGCAAATCGATCAGTTGGTTTGTGATCTGCCTTAATTGGTAACAAGTACCATTACCTAAGCAGGTCATTTTCCAATTATGATTGGTTTGCTTGGATCGAGAGGAATATGTTAAGGACATGTTCTAACTCTTTCCGTTTTAGGTCTCAAGGATGTCCATTGATAGAATCCTAGCCAGGATGGGGAAGACCATCACTGCTGAGACGAGGATGGGTAATTCTATGGCAACAAATGCCATTTCATTGAGGAGGTGCTAAATGAGGGTTGAGCGCTGAATTCCTCACTATAAATTCCCTAAAGAATTCACTAATAGATTAAAAAAATTACCAGATGACTGATTACTAGAACAAGTTCAAGGCGAGATAAAGATTATCTCAATTCTCCAATTGGGGTCACCCATCCTGGGGTTGATACAGTTGATAAGGAATTAATTGTCTAGGTGGACTGGGATCCTTTTATGGCATAAAGCCAGAAGACAACTTTATCAGAATCCATTTTGAGTCCTATTATTCTTAAAGGAATTTATTGTTGTGTGCTCTAATTGAAAAACTCTTTAGGATAAAGAGTAAGGATCTGAGCTGGGATCCAGAGAAGAAGCTGAATTGAATTGGGGATTGCTGTTGACTGTGTATCACAGAGAAACTAAAAACAGGTATCTGAGTGTATAATGAGTTAGGCAGTACCAGGGAATGAATCCCTATTCAGGACATCATAAGTATTTTAAGATGAAATACTAGTCAAGCGTTGGAATAAAAACTAGTACTTTAGTTCACCTATGTAAAATTGTCGCCATATTATCAACTATTATCTCAATTACTATCATACAATGCAGAGAATTGCACAAAACCCAAACCTGTGCAGTTAATATATTTATAGGGGTTACTAACTGAGAATAATCAGTAACCTATAAATTTTAACAATTTGTGCTTATTACAGGGGTGTAGTTGATATAAGATATTAAAACGCAATGTCATATGAAGATGTTTCTAATTATGGCAATAAGTTACTAAGGAAAGTAACACTATTGAAGACAGAACGTGAAGTGGATCATTTTCAACTGCATTCACCTAGCTCAGAAGTGAAGCTTTGAGTGAAGCAAATTAAGAGTATTAAGTTTTGGGAAAAGGACTTGCAGCCTAGATATGGAACTGTCTAGTGCTTAAAGAGAACCTGTTCCACCTGACATCTACCTGAAATGAAGAGGATCAGCAGGGCCAACTCAGGTTGAAATTGGGTCCATTTGAAATAGTCCCCAGGATCAGCAGGGCCAACTTGGGTTCAAATTGGGTCTACTTTAAATAGTCTTAAGGAGTAAGGTGTTAGATGAAACACTAGCTGAGACATTGGTTGAAATTGAAACGGGAAGAAATCAATTAAAGTATTGAATTGCATTACTAATAAATAGTATGAGGTCAAAACAAGAAATGATTGATCTAAGATAGTGGAGAGAATCATTTGACTTAATAATATTCAATTAATGACCAGAAATTGCTGGAGACAAGTTTATCATCAATTCAAGACGAAATTGGATGAAGCTATCAAGGCTAGATCAATCTGTGTGATTAAGGGATTATTTCAAGATCCACCATTGGATTTATTCCCAACGTTTTGGATGGCCACAAATGCCAAAAATCGTTTTTAGGAAAAAAAGATATGAACAATCAAACGAAAATGTTGACTAATAAGGAATTCACGATTTTGAGAGACAAGAAGACTCAAGCATTAGTTTTCCAAAATATGAAATTAATTAGGACCTGTTGGACGAATTATAAGTCAGTATTGAAGGCCTAATGAATAATAACATTTAAGAGATTGTTAAAGTCAGCAAGTGTTGCCTATAAGTGAATAAACAGCACAGCTAGTCGTATAGTGAAGAAGGTCAATACTAAAAAATTGGAAGTATTGGATCTAAGAGAAAATAGTTGCAATGTTCCCAGAGGAACTTGCAACCATTAAATGGATATGTCTTGAGATTTTGGTCAAGTCCTAAAAGAGGACCACTGAACCAAATATATGGTTAAATCTTAAGAGATATGATTTTGATTATGATAACTGATAAGTCAGAGTATACCTAGAAACCAGTTTGGAGGAAGGGAAAAAAGGACCTCTGAACCTAATTGTAGGCTAAAAGTCCCATTACATAAGAAAAATACAAAAAATAGAAAAAACATATAAAATATAAAATATTAATAGTATTGGTCCATGAGATTTGGACCTACAATGAGATGTAATTGCTGGCATGGGTTGCCAAGAGTATCAATCTATTAGAAAATCAAAGCCATAGAACGAATGGATGTGCTGAAGAGTGTCTGAGATATCCAAATGTTCCCTGGAATGGTCTGATACTATAGAAGATTTATCCAGGATTTTGCCAGAATCGCCAAGCCCTTATTCCATCTGTTGAAGGATACAAAGAAAAGATTTGTATGGAATGAAGAAGCACAGATATCATTCAATGAGTTATGCCAGTACCTGACAGATTCTCTGATTTTAAAATATCCAAAATTTGATTGAGAATTTAATATACAAACCAATGCTTCGTTGACAGCAATCGGCACCATATTGAGCCAAGTAGATGAACTTGAGGAAGAAACATCTGGTTGCATAAGTGGGACAGACACTCTCAGCCACTGAGAGGAACTACACCATAACTGAGCATGAATGCCTTGTGGTCAGTTATGCCTGTAAACAGTTTCAGGTGTACATCCACGGGATGCACTTCAAGTTGGTGACAGAATACTCCTCATTGGGTTGGCTTTACAATTTACGAGAACCAAAAGGATGACTGGCCTGATAGGCATTGAAGTTACAGGATTATGACTATGAGATTGTCCACTGAGTGGTGGTTTCTCATCAGAATGCAGATGGCTTAGCACGGTTACCAATGGTCCATATGGTATACCAGCAGGCGGATGAATTATTCCATAGAATGGTCAACGGAGAAAATAGGAACAAGCCCCAAGAAATTCCAAGGTGCGCTTTGAAAAGTGATGGAAAACACCGAGACCATGGATGGACAAGTTTTTAAGATGATTAATGGAAAGTGGTTAATATTCCCAAAGCCGTCAGAAAGAGCAGCTATCGTTCAAGCTGCTCATAAGGTTGTCAGACATGGAGGCCTTATAAAAATGACTAACCATATTTGCCAGTACTACTACTGGGCTTCAATCAACTAAAATGTTGTGGACTATCTGGCTTGCTTTGTGGAGTGCCAGTTGCACAAGCCACATAATAATATGACTGGATACTACTGGTCTAACTTGGATTTGCTTGGCATACAGTGTCCATTGACATGATGGGACTGCTGATGATGAGCACAGGGGGAGTCAAGTACATAATAGTTATGATTAATCATCTGATGAGATAAATTGAGACGAAGGCCCTGGCAAAAGTAGACGCTACCAGTACTGTGAAGTGCATCCTAGATCAAGTAGTATACCAATATGGATGCCCACATGTCCTGCTGAGTGACAATGGGACAAATTTCATGTCTCATGTGATCCCATGATTAAATGAAATAATTGGATCCAAGGAATCGTGTCTGTACCCTACTGGCCAGAGATAAATGGACTAGTAGAACGAGTTAATGGGATGCTGGACATGATGCTGAGGAAGCTGGTCACAGGAAGAACTTCTGCATGGGGAATGTACCTGAGTCTGGTGACGATTGCCTACAATATTAGTCATCATATGGTGATGGGAAAAACGCCGTTTGAGTTGATATATGGGAGGAAGGCTGCGTTGCCACCCATTTCTATATTTGGTAGTGGAACCAACATCAGGGGATGAGAGCTGAGCAGTACCTGAACCGATTGATGAATATCCTGATCAAAATTCAATAACAAGCATTTAATAGGACTTTGAAGAAAAGGATATGAGCAAAAACAATGGATGATAAGAACTGACTGACCTTATCAGAATATCAAAATAGGCGAAAGAGTTTCCTATTGCAATATGATTGGTTTTGGGAGAAGAAACAAATTGGATGCATTGTGGTTGGGTCCATTTGGAATTATTGCCAAGATAGCAATGGACGCCTACCCCATCAAGAATCTCTTGGATTAGTGAATAGTAAATTGAGTCCATGCTAAGTAACTAAAGGGATGGATTGAGGAAAAAATATTAAAAAAGTTCTCCTGAAGGACCACTGAACCATTGAGATGCTTATGTCCTAACTATTTGATTAAGTCCAAAAAAGGACTTCTGAGCCAAACTAGATGGTTAAGTTTTAAAAAAGTAAGACCTCTAAACCATAGAAAACTGGTAGGTCTAAGTATACCTAGGAACCAGTTTGGGGGAATAAAATAAAAAGATGGACCGCTGAACCAAAAAAGGGTCAAGTCCCATAAAAAAAAGAAAAAAAATAAAGGATTAATTTAATTATTTGGGGACAAACAAGATTATAAAAAACTCAAAGAAAAACTGAAATATTTATAATTTTTATTTTTTTATTGATTATACTTGATTAAGGGATGATTCCGCCTATGTCACCTCTTGGGGGAGGGAGGTTGGATCGCAGTAGGAGTATATAACCCATCAAAATATATGTGAGATTGGACGCTAGCGAGGGATAGACCTAATATAAAACAATTATATTGAGTGAATGCTGAGCCCTGAGAGAAAGCGACTAGGAGAAGGGAAATTGAGATGTCATAAGAAGCCAAATGCCTAACCTTAGAGCAGGGAGGGAAGCAACAGTATAAGAAGAGGCAGTCAGCAAATAACCCCAAGTAATCCTGATATGGCACTGGAGCCTGAAGATTGGTTTTGAGCGCTTGCCAATGGGCTTCATCAAGAACACTGTACATATGGCTGGAAATGAGCATGGGATACTAGGCAGGGGTTGCTGAATCATGCCCCCTATCAAAGCCATAAGTGGAATATACCAATGGATATTCCAGAAATGAGATAGTCATGCAAGGAGCAAATGGCATCCTGTAAGTGACGACTATGAGCTTCTAGGAAGCTGAAGCAGAAAGAGCGATGGAAGCTGGGAAAGTCTGGAAGTTTTGTGGCCCAACTTCAAAAGCTTGACTGTCCTAGTGAAGAGCATAGGCTTCAATATCCTGATCTAGGATGTTTTCAGAAAAATAAGAATTGAGAGCTATGGATAAAGTCTTGGTGAATTGGGCCCTTAATTCTGCATAGGGGATTTTGAAGTGTACACTGTTGCCAATGGTTAGTTCGGTGGCCAAGACAGCTGGCTTGTAATATTGACTGAGTTGGAAGAGGAACTCCAGAAGCAAGTCTGATCCAGCAAGGAACAAATGATTGAGAGCAAAGGGCATTGCTTCAGGAGGTTTAACAATGATGTTAGGAGTATCTGCAAAAGGAGCTGAATCCAGGAGAGTCTTAAAATCTAACTCAGGAATTGATGACAGAGGAAGAATTGGTCGTGGGTTGTTTGAGACAATAGCTAACCTGGTTTCAGCAAGATTGGTACCATTTCTGGTAATTCCATAGAAGGACTAGCTACTGGTACTTGACTAGGAGTATGAGTCCTGGAAGGACCATAGAAAAGGTTCTGTCTCGCAGAATGACTCACCCACTGGAAGAGCCAAAGTTCTTGATCAGACAAACTATTGAGCAGCTATTGGTACTACTACTCAGAATTCAACATATGAGCTAGATGGGAGGGAGGATGTTGGACTTATATGACAGTTGACATTATGCACTCTGAAATCAATTAAGCTCCAATTTTGAAGAAATTAATCTCAAGATTAATGGGATAAGCTCTCTAGAAAAGAATTAAAAATGATATGAGCCAAGAGGTTATTAAGAGAAAATAACAAAGGGTGAACATAAATGAGCATTCTTAATGGGCCACAAAATGACATTGACAGCAAGAATCTCCTGTCGAGGATGAGGAGAAAATCAGAAAATTGAGGATGCTGGACCAAGAATCCTGAATATAACAGCTAATAGTATGCCATGATGGGGGGAAATCAGATCCTGGGATTAATACCGTAATGAATAAACAATCAGCCCAGCATGATAGAAGGTCTGGGGACCATGTTCTGAGTAGGTGGTAGCGACGAGGAAGAGGAAGAGAGCCGCATGCTGAAGGGCATCCCAAGCAGCGTTGAGTACTAATGATTGTACTCCACTTAAACAAATGAAGTATTTGACTTAGTTTCTAAAGGCGGTGTTCTCCTGCTTCAATTCTTTTCTCGCTGGAAATTTAGGCAAGAGAAGGGATGTGTTGGGATTTTTTGACCATATTCTCAACTGACTAGATTACTAGAAATTTCTAGGGGATGATTCCCTAATGCGAAGTGAATTGAATATTGGTTGACCCTGATTTTGGAGCAACTATGTTCAGAAGATATTAGGTTATTTGCCTAGCTAGATCCATTGAAATCAATATGGATGAATGCTTAAAATTATGTCAGGCAGAGTTGCTGACTAAATAGAAAAATCTTATAATTTGATTAACTATCAGGTGTACTAATTGTTATCAGTTGGGTTTCATCACTGACTGATTGGGAATTTAAAAAGTAAGTTGTGAGGTGAGTGATGCCGCCTGCAACTAGTGAATTGATCAGTTGGTTCGTGACCTGCCTTAGTGGGTAACAAGTCCCGTTACCTAAGCAGGTCACTTGCCAACTATAGTTGATTCACTTGGATCAAGAGGAAAACGTTAGGGACACGTTTTCCAACTCTTTCCATCTTAGGTCTCAAGGATGTCCATTGACAGAATCTTAGCTAGGATGGAGAAGACTATCACTGCTGAGACAAAGATGAGTAATTCAATGGCAACAGATGCTGTTTTATCTTGGATTTGCCAACCAAGGTTTGGGCGCCAAAAAATCCCACTATAAATTCCCTAAAGAATTCACTAATAAATATAACAAATTACCAGATAACTAATTACCAGAAAAAATATAGGGACAGATAAAGATCAGCTCAACTCTCCAATTGGGGTCATCCATCCTGGGGTTGATACAGGTGAAATAAATTAATTGGCCAGGTGGATTGAGATCATTGTATGGCAGGAAGTCAGAAGACAACTTTATCAGAATCCATTTTGAGTTCTATTCTTGCTAAAGTAAATTATTGTTGTGTGCTCTAATTTGGAAACTCTTTAAAATAAAGAGTAAGGATATGAGCAGGGATCCATAGAAGAAGCTGAATTGAATTGGGGATTGCTGCTGACTGTGTGTCACAGAGAAATCGAAAAAGGTATCTGAGTGTAGATCAAGTCAGGTGGTATCAGGGAACAAATCCTTATACAGGACATCATAATTATTTTGAGAGGAAATACTGGCCGAGCGTTGGGCCAATATTCTAGTACTTCAATTTAACTACAGATAATAGCCGCCATACTATTATCAATGACTATATCAACTACTGTCATACAACGCAGAAAATTTCACAAAACTAGACCCATGCAGTTAATATTCTTATAGGGGTTATTAACTGAAAATAATCAGAAACCCTATAAATTTTAACAAGAAGTCTTAAACTTAAAGAGTAATTACGCTTTTTTGATATTATTTATTTACTGTGAAGTCAGGGATTTTTAAAGAGTTCAGCGACAACTCATCTGTTGGCGTATCAATGGGAAATTTGCAACCATTTCTAGTGGATTAGCCTCTAAGGATGCACCCATGAGAACCTTCCTCGTTTGCCTAGTTGAATTTCACCGCCAATTAGAGTCACAACCTCTTCATGGTTGATTTAGGAAGGTGTCCCCACAATCTTCAAGCAACTTCAGCGGAGTACTCTTTTTGGCTAGCAGTATGCTTAGGAGATGATACCTTTACGCATAAATTGCAGACTGCAAAACCTAAAGAATTAAACCGCAAGTTACCTTCAGAGTGGTGTTGAGGCTTCTGCAACTAAAATCATATTTCTTAGTCAATTGTGTCAAATCCACAATACTTTTTTAAATTACCAATTAGTTAATCAGCAATCCAATCATAAAGTAAATAAATTTGTCAGAAATCATCCCCAACAAAACACGGCAAATCTGGTGGATCAACACCCTGAGGATCAGTTAAATTTGATTGGGATAATTAAGTAAACAATAATTATCATTAAAAAGTGATAACTTCCATATCCACTAGAGGATATAATCCCTAGCGGGCAAAACAGCTATATGTAATCTAATTGGCAGGGTAGTATGGGCATATCAAAATTCCAACACCTAAACAAGTTTCATGAAGTCTGGGTGGGATTAAGACCTAAATCACCCTTTTTTTTATTTTTAAATTCTAGTATACCGCGATTTGCCAATGTGAACTGGAAGAATGCTATAATCATTCTTATTATCTTGATTTTTATAGAACAAATGGATGAAATCTATTCCATTAAAGGATCAATATGAAAAGCCTTGCGGATCCTTTTTTAAATTCTTGTTGGGTGCCCAGACCTTTTCCTGGTACCAAATAAATGCGTCAATAATGGTATAGCTCTTATGCGCCTCATTTATAGAGTCTTCAACAAGTACTTCTATTAAATCCCTCCAATGACTAGAACAATCTTGAGGCTTCAGCACCCTCTTCATGAAGGTGTAGGGGCAGCTCTTTCTCAAAGAAAAAAGCTTGGATTGAAACATGATCATGGCATTGTACTTGTCAAAAAGGAGAAAAAAAATTGAGATAGGGGTCACAGATGATGATATCTGGGATTAAGTTGTGTTTTCCAGGTCTGTACCCAAATTTATATTAATAAATTCTGGTGCTATAGGGCTTGATGTTGGTTCATAAGGCAAGAGCTTTTGTAGAAATTGAAGCGCAGTGGTCTGTCCTGATAATAAAAGGATGGAAGCATACAGTAGATGGTGCTGAAATTTGCTAAGCGCAGTATTTATAATAAAGATCTCCTTTTATAATTAGGGTAGTTTCTCTCCACTGGGATCATCTTTTGGATATAAAAACACAGTATACTCTAAAACATCCCTAATATCCTGTAAAGAAAAGACCTAAAAGCCAATTTTGAGGTGTACATCTCAAAAAAATGGCGATCTGGATGATAGTTGTCCAGAACAGGGGTGGCAAGCATACTGTCTTTAATGGCCTGGAACTCAGCATCTTCTGAATCACCCCCACACAAAAGATAGATTTCCTGTAGATGGGTCTAAGGCGCAGCCATGGCAGAGAGATTCCTTGCAAACTGATGGAGAAAGTTTAGCAAACCCAAAAAACTGTACATTCCATATTTATCTACCAGTAGATCCCAGTTCCAGAATTCTGACATCTTATCAAGGCAGACAGCCATGCCATTCTTAAAGTGAGTTTTCCCAAGGAAGAAATAGATTACTTAAGACCTCACATATTGAGGGCTTCAACTTAAAATTGGCCTTGGCAATAACATGAAGGACCCTCACAACAAACTTAGCGTTCTTCTCCTTATTTACAGAGAAATGAGTATTGTTTCACGTACACCATGCACATTTCCCTACAAGATCTCCCAGCATCTGGTCAATCCAGCGTTGAAAAATGCAGGTGAATTTTTAAGTCCAAAAGCCATCATCTTGTATATAAACACGCCTAGGTGACACTTGAAGGCGGTGTATCTTTAGTGCTGAAGGTGGACTTTGATCTGATGGAAGGCGTCAGTGAGATCCAGATTGTATAAAATCTTACTTTTGGTAATAGTTGGAATGATATCTTCCATAAGCAGCATGGGGTATGGGTCCAGGTCTGAAAGCGCGTTGAGTCCATATAAATCCAACTAGTGTGTAAGTCTCCATTTGCTTTAGGAATCAGAAGCACCAGTGACATCACTGAAGATTTGGAAGGCTTGATAGATTTACGCTTAAGCATTTTTATCCCATACACGTCTTATAATTCTTTAGCTTTAGATTATTGTAGTACACAGGACACCCCTCAGGAAATTCTGAAACTTCCTTAAACTTTAAGGAGTATGTGAATAGGCTGGTAGAAGATTATTACTAATGAACAGAAGGCTTAAAAGCGTGAGCAAATTTCTGGAACACCGTAGAAGGTCTAGGAAAAGACGGACATCCATGAGCAGCCAAGGTATGGTCCCTTAGGGAGTTAGAACGAAAGTCTAAGGCTGCAGGTTGTTTTTCTCCTTGGTGCAATATGACTTAACCAATCCCCATATCATTTAGGATAAATACCTGTGTCACCATCTCATGTCAAGTATTTTTAAGAAGGGAAAACTTTCAGGGCATAGAAACGCTTCATAGCCCTATAATGGTCTTGGTGAAGAGTAATAAGCCATTTGGCTTCCCAACTACGTGATGATTTAGAGGTATTATATAGGATAGCCTCACATCAAGTGATATGGGAAAGCAGGATCATTTAGACAAATCACGGATCATAATAAACTTCCATAACATCATTCACCAGTGAGCAACAGCTTTAATTGTAAGTTTGCCTTTATGAGCTATAAGCTTGGTGGTAAATAGTATATTTGATTAAGACAAAGGGGCCTACCATTTTTGTTCATATTCATAAGGCGTGCGGGACTAGGGAGCAAGTTGTAAGGTGGAAACGCTCCTTAAGTGCTACCAATTTCAAAAATATCTCCAGGGGTGTGGCACATTTCATGTACAGGCGAAGCACTCACAAGGGGAGCTAAGCTCTCACTAAGAGTAGGGGTGCCATGGTTGCAGATGCTAGGACTTATAGTCAGGACATCTCTTGGGTGCTCCAGAGATAATTGATGCTCAACCTATACTGCTATAGATATTTCCCCTTTAATGTGACATTGAGATGGGTGGACGTGGTAATTCTCAGTAACTCAGGTCCCAAGCTTTGTATAAGCATATGGGGAGCTAGTGAGGGAACTTGGGAAGACTGGGCCAAGGAACGCAAATTGCAGTAGACTCTGTTAATAAAAGGCTCTCATTTTTGGGATGAGATCATAAACCCAGCTGCACGAAAAGCCTCTTCAGGTGCAGACACAAATCAAATGATGTCCATGTACTCATCCAAGGATGAAGGTAAGCCAGGCTTGGTTGGATAGAAAATGATCATCTGTGTAACTAAATATGCTGCAAGAAGGAGCTAAGTGCATCCGCTTACTCTTGTAAGGTCTAGGAGACACCAGCGGCATGTTAAAAATGTGCTTAAATGCAAAGTCTTGTCAGGGCTTTGTAAAGATCAGCCTCAGTTGGGTCTAAGCATGAGCAAGGATGGGTTTCCTAGGAATAGGTTTATGGCGTGATAGAACTTGAACATTTAGTGCAAAACAGTGATGAACTTTCAACAGCACAAATAGGAAGGGAAATGCTACTATCAACACAGTGGTGGTGTTGATATACCATGTGGTAGGTTCTTAGGCTCAGAGTTTTGCAGAATGATAAATAATACAAAGACAGATTAGAGGGTTTCTTTTCTGATATCACAATAATTTTCCACAAAGTGTAATGCCAAACTATTGGGAAGACTTGTCCATAACAAGGCTAGTTTTAGTTATTCAATCCACCAGATAGGATTAGGACTGCGCATAGATAATTTGACGGATTGGGAGATTCTGACTAAAGAGAGTTAAATGAACAACAAGATGAGTGCAAGGTGCCAAGGTTTTAAACTATAACTAACGCCATAGCACCCATGGCCTCAATTTCATGGTATATAAGTAAATAGGCTGAAAATGCAGTATCAGTTTAATAAAACTGGGTTTATTCAGCTTTATAAAAATGAAATTGGTGAATAGTGTGAGGGGAGCAGCTTATAAGAAATTTTTAAAAGGGTTATTTTCTGAGCATTGGGTATTTTTAATAAACTTAACTCATTAAAAACTCTTTAGGGATAGACGCCAGAAATTAATACTGAACTTTTCAGTATAATTGTAGCCAAATACCCTTCAATTTGGTTTAAAAAGTCTTAGGTATTAATCTGAGGTCCAATATCAATTTTGAGGTAGTTAAGATCATAGTATTATTATAATATAATTTGGGCCGCATTGCTAAGTTTTAACTGTTCTTGCCTTCATTGGGACTGACGCTGATTACTTTTTATTATAACAGTTTTAATTGGGGTTGAGGCCCAATTTGCCTTATATTTAAAGTTATGAGAGCAACTTTTTGACAATGCAAAGTTTATATTGTGGCAACAATGAGGTTTGCTACCCTTAAAAAAGACAAATAAGAATATCAATTATAAGTCAAATTTTTATTGATGGCAGAGTTGCACTATCTCATTCAGTCTCAGAATTGTCATCTGATTTTTCTGAAGGGAACCTGTATCAGATTTGATGTTAATGCTTCTTATACCCATACCATCTTACCTGGCAGGCTCCTTTATTCGCATCTAACCACATCATTGCTCTGGCCCAGTATTCTATTGATTTTGACTTAAGCTACCTTTCCAGTCATTATATTAGCGCTTGGTACATAATTTTTTGCTCAAATATTAGATCATATTCCCAACTTAGTCAACTTTATATAACCATTAAATGAGGGCATAATGGATTCTAAAAACAGGAGCTACAATATCTATTCCCAACAAGGTAATTTATAAACATAAACAATTTTCTAGTAGATAAATAAATGAGAACGTCACTTTCAATTTTAGCTACATTTTTGCTATACTGTTTGATTATTGATTTATTCAGGTTAATGTTTTTAAATTCTGCTTGTGTGGCAGCAATTGAGTTAAATTAAAATCAATTATTATTTTGCTGTTCTGATATTATAAACAATTCCATGCTGGTGAAAATTTGGTACTTCATTGTAGCAGTATAGGGTTATATCGCCATAGTGGTAATTTATATAATTTTGAAGTGAAATACAATTTGATAGCTTATTGCTCAGTCAGCAAAATTTGACATTTCCCCTCCTTGACTGAATAATAAGCACCTTAAGCTACATACTTTCTTTGTTCTATTTTGACATATTTCTGGTGTATTGCAGAAGAAGAACTAGAGAAGAAGGTGTATCTTAGTTATAGATACTTAGATTTGCAAGGTAAATGCACCAATGGCAAATGCAGCCTCATGGAGTTGAAACTTAGAAAAGAGGGATTTGATATAATATAGACTTACCTATCATGAAATTTGTATATTACAAATTAAGATAAAAAAAAACAAAGTGATTTTGATAAATGGAAATAAATATAGACATAAATATAAATATAAATTTTATAAATTATAATCTCAAAGTTTACCAATACATACGTCATACTCTGTTGGGTTGGGCACCACTAGTGCTAAAAAACAAACATCATACTCTGTATATCTATTTTTGTGTTATTAAAGTTGAATTTTAATTTAATTTTATTTTTTAGATCAGGTTGCTAGTGTATACTCAACGAGTTCTTTTTCTTTAGAAAGCTCTTGATCCATTATCAAATGTGATTATTCTATTTTATTATGTCTACTGGGAATATCACATTTATGAAAAGATAGTGCTCCATTATAAGGGTGTGCCTTGCCAGGGAGCCAAGTTTAATAAGTGAAGAAGATATTTTTTAGCTACTTTAATTTTAGATTTAATAGGAAAATGACTCATTCAATTGCGCATAACTTATAATCAAATACATATTGCTGTTGAAAAATGGTTTCTTATTGTATCTTTTACTTCTCAGGTCAGACATGTGCATAGTGAAACATCTGATAATAGATGTGAAAACCACATATGTGGCATTGTACCTTAAAGAGTTGTGTTCACTTTTGACTTTAAGGTATAAGGTTGTATTTTGTCCAATCTTGGTGCAGCATTTTAATGTGCTGGCAGAGTTAAAAGCCTTCTGTTTTAAATTTGGGAATAAGAGGAGGTGTAAAGACAGCGCATGTAATTGGTAATCTTAATAGATCCAATTCTCCTTGTAGGATAAGCTCCATCGCATTACATATTTCTTGGTATGGTTTTACAGCTTATTTCATCTCTACACTTGCGTCAACTTTTGATAAGATTTCCACCTCTATTAACATATGGGCTTCTTAAGTGAAGCGGTTGTAATATGTTGAGGTTTTATTGTGTTTAAACCCAGTCCTAAGGAATTTGGCCTAGCGTTGTTCATCTTATTCCTCCCCCATAGAGCCTCAGCACAGTTCTTTGACATCTTGGTAGGAAAAGAGCTATCTTCTAAATATCAGGTAACTTAATCAGCTTTCTTGATATAAAGCGTAAAGATGGCATTCAAACCTTATGCTAAACTGATATCCTTCCATGCCAAACTTGAACTCTTGAAGAAAATATGCATTCTTTATTTCTGTTTGAAGGAGGGGAGCTTGTCAGTGGGAATTTACTCTCACCCTATGGAGCCATGCAGCATTGGAATAAATGGGGGTTTCTCCGTATTTGTAAAATTTAGATTGGATAAATTGTTAGCAGGGTCACATGAGAGGTTCTCTCTAAATGCACAGGCATTATTATAAGTTAGGAGGAATTACCTTAGGAAGGATCTCTGTGAGGGAGGCAAATTCTTTACCTTTAGAATGTTGCCCGTAGTAGGTACTGCTAAATATTTTTCTTAATTTGGCGGCATAATTTTCAAGTGTGCCTTGCAATTCACCAATCTTTTGATCATTTCATTGGCGGTATTTCTTCCCATTGTACTTCTTTTTCCAGACGACTTAGTCACTCAAGACGTTGTCCATAGTAATCCATAGCCTAGAATTCAGGTGTTTGGTGATAAACCCTAGTACCCATGTCTTCCAGTTGATCATCAAGGTTATAGTACTTGTGACAAGATCAATAATTAATTTACCCATGGCAGAGAGTTTTTTCTTGTTTATGGTGTATTCTATGTTATCAGTGAATTAAGGTAGATGAAGTGGCTGTATTAGTGGCATCCTATTTTGAGTACTAATGTAAACTTTTTGGGGTATATTTGTTTATGGTTCTACTGCTACTAGTAGACAGGAAAACACTGTGAGGCTTGCTACACTTTTAAAAAGAGTTAAGTAATTTGTTTATGAGATAAGACAAATTTATGTTGATAAAAGAGTTGCACTGACTAATCCAGCCTCAGGATTGTCATCTAACTCTGCTGAAGAAAACCTTTATAAGCATTGCAGCTGATACTTTATATACTTATTATCTCTCTCACTGGCTGCCATTAATATATGTATAAATCACCTTGTCACACCGGTTCAATTATTCCTTTAGGGTTAGAATTAAGTTGCCTTTCCAATCACCAAATTGGCGCTGGTCATTTATAGATGCTTTTAAATATTTGGCCATGAATTAGAGATCATAAACTCAACTTGGTCAACTGTGTATAATCATAAATGATGTCATAATAAATGCTATAATAGGAACACTGATTCATATACCCATTCAGTTGATTCATGTATATATGATATAGTGAATAGATTATATGAAAGCATAAGTTGGTTTTTTGTATACCCACATTAAAAAGATATCTCTTCATTATACATTTTACCTATTTTAGTTGATTTAAAAAATAAGCAACCGCAATGAATGTTGGAGTTATTGGTACTTGATAACCATTTTCTTGGACATATTCTCATATGAAACAGTAGTAAGATGTTTTTCAGGTGTCTGATTCTGATAGTAATGCATATTAATGTTTTGTTGGGGACAACCCAACAGTTTTACTTGTGAATTTTTTATTGGCTTATTAACCCTATATAACTATTAATCAATTTGGTTGTGTCACCAATTAATAATAGTGTAGTTACTCAAGCGTTAATAGCGCTTTTTATGACAGTAACTAGTAGGTTAGCCTGGGTAAAGTGGCCTACTATAGTGGGTAATCGTTATTTTATCTATGTATGGTCATTAACTCATAGCAATTAACCTAAGGGATTGGTTAAAGTTGCTGGAACATACTATTTTGTAAATCATCTTAGGATAATTATAAACTAATCTGTAATGAATTTTGACTAGATGGATAACAGAAGAGTTTTTAATTTTTGCTATGATTACTTAGGTTAATTATATTGGAGATGAATGCTTCATATGTCAAGGCGTCAACCAAAGGGTTTAGCACTGAACTTCTTTAGATGAACCCCCTTTATTATTTAATATAAAGATGGACTATGGAAGCTCAAAATTTTAATTACATTTACTTCTATTAAAGAGTTGAAATGATCAGGTTTCATTGCCTATTATCTCAAGAAATCATTAAGAGTATAGCTGAGTAGGGTTGAACCAATTATATAGAAGACTTGACTGAATAATTGTCTCCATATGATTAGCAATCCTTTTATAGTCTTATGTCATAGTCAGAACCTGTACAGTAAATTTAATAATAAAGTCTACAGCATCATTTCAAATTTTGGACCATCTTTTTGCTACATACTATCAGATAAACGATTTATCTGTGTTTTAATTACGTTTAAAATTTTGCTGGTGCAGCGGCAATTGAGTTATTATTGATATTAAAATATCAGTTGGATGTGATAATACTTTTTAATAGTTGATAGGAGAAGTTTACTGGGTAAGTTACTGTAGCAGTATAAGTATAAGCTTCCTTGGCGCATTTTTTATATAGAAGTGACCCATTAGTTGGTAATATTATTGCTTATTCAACAAAATTTCTGATAATCAGTACCAGTTCTTTATACTCTGGTATCTGCAACAAACTTTATATGATAACAATGCTAATCTAAAAACAATCTAAAATTGAACTTTTTATTTAAAGGCTATAGTATCATGATTGATATCTAAAAACTATAATTGTAATACAATTTTATCTTAAGGTTTATTGTATTTTGTTTTTTATTTATTTAATAATCTCTATAAACAAAAAAAATGTGAATGAGAAGCTCATATTGTAAAATTAGCTAGATTTTATCAGATTTATATATCATATGAGTTGACTTTTACTATAAGGTTTGTAGTATAAGTAAGTTTAGAATCTTGTAGGTCTATGAGAGTTGTTTAAAGCTCTACTTTAAGATTCCTCTATAACAAAAAAATTGTTTAATTAATTTATTTTCATTTGTACTATCACTATATGTTTATAGGTATTTTATACTTTACTTTTGCTCTTTAAATAATTTCTATGTTTATACTTTAAACTTTTATCTAGCAAAATTCATTAGCAAATGTTGCTTATAACTTTTATTATATATGCTTGAAGTTTGTATGAGATAAGTCAATTAGGTTTTTGCTTTTTATTATGCTTTTTATAAGAAATAAATATAAACAGAGTATGTATTGTAATTTTAATATTATATAGAGATAAGTTAAAGGAACTATAGTTACATTATGCTTTAACAATAAGGGTAATAGAAAATGATATGCAATCTCCTTATAAAATCATTTTTACTCTATTTTATATGGGGTGAATCCTACAATAGCCTATAGTCCAGTTTGCAATAAAAGAGTTTTATATTGATTATGCTTTTCAGCAATATACTTATAGTATCATGTTTATACTCTTTATAATTTTGCTTTTATTTACACAGTGCAATCTCTGTTTAAGGAATTTGTATTTAATAAAGTCACTTTTACTAAAAATATCAGAAAAGTAGGTATAAATTATTTATGACAGATACAATTTTAAAGTCAAGTTTTAATATAACTCTAATTTTAGATAATACATGTAAATCTTATCTGATGATCCATAATTGAAATTCATTATGTAAAGAAATGTCAAGTTTTGATGTTACTAACACTAAGCTATAATCTTAAAAAAATTTTATATGATACTACATTTCTGTACAATAATTTCTATTAAAATAAATTTCAGATGAAGTTATTGAATTACTATAAAGATATCTTAATTTTCACTTTTTTTATAAAAAAGGGTAAGTTTCTTCATAAAGTCTCTTATAAAATAATCTAAAAATTAATGAAAAAAGTTTAAAAATGTAAAAAATTGTTAGTTTGTTATTTAATTTACACTTAATTCATCACTATGATAAAATAAGGGTTTTACTCATACTTTGATCAAACTTTCCCTTAGATTCTATGTTCTGATTTCTAGAATGACCCCTTATTTAATAATTATGAATTAGAAACTATTATTATACTAAAAGTATATACCTCACTTTTACAAAGGTAACTTGAAAATGGCTTGCAAATTATTACAATGACTCTTAATAGGATGGTTATTTTTCTTTTCTAGTACTAGTGGGGATTAACCCAAGATGATGGTTATCCTTTTTTATCCAAGAGAATTCAATTGTATGGTTCATGTTTCTAGCCTTGAATGTTTAATTTTATATTTAGTGCTAGTGTAGTAAAAGTTATGTCTGATCTAAATTCAATAAATTTATAGTATAATTAAAGTACTAGTACTTTATAATGAACAATTTATAAGTCTAGCTATATGTTATATTGTGGTATTGTTTATATACTTAAATATTTTTATACATTACCTTATTTAGATACACTATTTATAAAAAGTGGTAAACTACTGTGAGTAAATTTTACTTAAAACCAGATTATATGTAAACGTTCATAAAATGATAAAATTTGAATAGTAAGATATAAACATGGCTAGGTTTTGTATTCAAGTGTTTGTATATTTAGTCTGCCAAAATTATAGCATCATGTGTTAATCACTAATATATCTTACAATTAAAAACAGCTTTATAAATTTAGTAGATCTTTTTATAGTAAAAATATAATTTGCAACAGAAGATAATTTAATTAATTATATGGTGTGAATTGTAAAGATTCATCATAGCAATAAAGCTCCAATTTAAATCTTAATATATATTTAAAATTCATTCTATAGTTAGTAATTCTTATCTTTAAAGTACTATCTATCAAGTAAGATATATAGTAAGATTTTATTAAGTAAAGCTTAGTATCTAGAAGATGATTTTTTGTAAGCAAGTAAGCTTATAACATAACAGATATTGTGATAAGATGGTGTAAATTACATATATAAGCTTGAACTGAAATTAGTTACTAAATTTTTTAATATGTTTGTTTTCTTGACCCCTCTCTTTCCTCTCAGCGTAACTTTCTGAGCAAATTATATGGAAAAAAGTAAATCTTGATTGCCTGCCATAGTTTTTCTCTGATGTCCTTGGATTCCCCGCTGGCTGCCCCAGTGTGGGGCAGCAGCAAAACTCCATCCACCATTTTCCATCCAACAGGAAAACATGCTTGGACTGGCTCTCCCAGACATACCAAACCCCTACGTAATTTGTTCCTCTCAAGGATCTAAACGCCCACCTTGCTCAAACCCAAGTGGTGCCCCATTGCCCCCTAGTGCTCCCCCAGAGCAACATGCATTTTGGCCTAAGGGTCGACTATGGGAAACTCTTCCCATACCACAACCAAGTCATTATCAAAATGGCTCGGGCGGTGATGTATCCTTCTAGTTTTAATGACTTCTGCCCCTATAAGGGGTATTTTGATCTCAGCTCACCTGTGAAGCTGATGCTACCACTGCGGCAACTGTGCCCCTAGTTTTCCAGGGTACCCCTCTCCCCACAATTTGGACCCAGCTCCCAGCGGATACCACTTTGGTGGTTCAGTTCACTGGTCTGCCCACCCACCTTCCCTCTGGGGTGCTCCATCAGGAGCTGATGGAAGGTTTGGCAGCCTATAGCTCCAACCCCATCTTGCAAATTTGTGGTCCCAAATGGGGCCACACGCCTCTCTGGGCCTCAGGTGTATGCCACAATCAACCCTGAGTCAAATAAAATTGCCCTGTCAATTCCCCCTCATGTCATTATCCCCTCTGCCCCTGACCATCCATTATGGGCCTGCGTTGAGGGCGGACGGACGATCTGACCATCCTATTTCAAGTTGGACCACTTAAAACGCAAGTGCCCATATCTAGCTGCTTCTGACAGCTCTGATTTTTGTCCGCTGGCTTCCAATCCACCGCCCACCCTGTGTCAGCTTTGGTATGGGGTATGATCCTAACTCCCCCTCCCCCAAAGACTGTTGCTGCAGTTGCACTAACAGCCACCAATCAGCCTCCTCCTCACCCCAGTGCCACAAATGCTCCATCCAATCAAGAACAGGATTGGACCCCAGTTCAATCCCATACATCCTCCAACGAACCAACCAAACCTCAGTAATATGCCAACTCCCCAATAAAATTCAACCAAAATCCTTGGGATCTATTGGCTGAAGTTGATGAGTCCAGGAATATAATTGAAGACCGCAATATATAAATTTTGCGGTTTTTGTTTATTGACCAAGATGGTGAGCTACCCCCTTGTTTATACGCCCTCATCAAAATGCCAAAACTTTCCGCAGTGAACACCAGCTGGCTGTTGAAGCAATGGCTAAGCCAGATTGTCATCCTTTCTGCAAAGCTGCTGCCAAATCAGTGGCGATGCTTGTAGGAGGAATCCCTCCTTCCATTATTCCCTCCTAAAGCCAATAAGGTTCAAAAAAATTTGTTGTTAAAAGCCCACAAAGGCAATAATGACGCCATCCAGCACATGGCAGAGGTAGCGCAAAATACCAAATCAAATATTACCCGCACTAATATCGCCACATTTGTAAAGCTCCCCAATGCATGCATGAAAGCTGAACTAGCTTTGGCCAAATATGTTAGAACTCTTAAGTATAATGGCTGTATTCCTACCACCCCAATCATTGGAAATATATCTCCACATCCCGCTGATGCCCTGACATCCCTGTTCTCCGCCGTAGTCCATGCCCTGCTTTGGGATGAAAAGAGATTGAGGATGAGCCCCCTGATTCCCCCTCCCCTTCTGCCATGATGGGATAAGTGGTTCCAACTGTCCCACCTGGTTGGTTAAGTTCACGTTATCTGTGTCATCCACTCATTTTGGGTGGTTTGTTCATTTTATTCGGTGAGGAAATATTTTAGGCTTTGAGTTTTGGTAATGTCCATCTCCTGGTCAGATTACCTCAGTTATATAAAAAATTTGTTTTCTTGATATAACTAATCTTTAATCTAGAAGAAACGGTTAATTTTGATAATTGCATTGAAACTTTAGCTTTTTAATTGAGTTGTTGAGAAAAAGGTTTTTCTCACTCAAGCCTGAGTGTTTTCTGCCTTCTTAAAAATTAAACCCTTTTTTATTTGACTGAGGAAAGCTGATCAGTGGATGGACAATACAGAAACTGACACTCCAAAACTAAACCAACTAAAAAAATTAAAACATGAATTGAATGCCCTTTTTGGGCAGCGAAAAACAAAAAGAAATAAGAAAATAACCTACCAGGTGGCACAGCAGCGAGCTGCTTATCCCATCATGGCAGAGGGGGAGGGGGGATCAGGCAGGTCATCCTCAGGCTCAACATTGTAGAGGCGGATCAATGCTGAGAGCAGGGGGGTTGGGACATCCGCGGGAGGAGGGTCAAGGTGAATTAAATAGTTGTTGTGACTGACAACTTGGGCCTGGATTAAAGCCTCTATGAGTTCAGCAAGGTGGTGTTCAGCCTGAATGCGGGCATTGAGAAGTTGTTCCAATTTTGCAGTATTGGCTCTTGTGATGCATGTGGATGTGGAATATTCTGCCAATTCAGCGACATTCTTGACAGCGGTTGTGGCAGTTTCATATAGTTGTTGTATTTCCTCTTTTGTGGTAGGAGGAAAATCAGAGGTGAATGATGGGTAATGCAGCCCTTTTTTAAATTCTGCGACAGGTTTTGCACACATTTTGCAAGTATGGGTATTAATGGGATTGGCCACTGAGCCACGGCAAGCTGATTGTCACTTTGGAAAAAGTCTCTGAGGTTTCAGACATGTTGGTTAGTCAGGATTAGAGCATAAAAGTCTGAATTCAGATATGGTGTTAAATCATTTTGGATAACTCGGTGGTGGGACAATTTTACTTAATTTGGTTACTATATCCAATAATTTCCAGGCATTTTGGTTGATTCAGGAAGATTTGGTGGTAGGTGATTTTGGTTAAGTAGGTTTTGGGGTGGGAGATCTTGGATTGAACATAGGTCCATTCCTGCTCCCAATTGGTTGGCATTGGTGTGCATTGGCTAGCTTGGGTTTGAGGTGCTAGATTTTGCTTCTGATTCGAGCTCATGGCCTGTGGGGGTGGGGGGAAGCCAAAATCTCCACTCAAATGCTGTCAGTGTGGCCTCATGGGTGGAGTTGGCCATGTTCACAGGGTGTTAATTATATTGACATACCTTTTTGGTGTGGTCCAATTAATAGCAAAGGGGTCAAATTGTGCGACCATTGTTGGTGTGGGCCCAAAAGAAATGGTTGGGTGCAGATGGGATATAGGCATGTGGTGGGATATGCTGGGCCATGTTCAGCTTGTGGGGGGTAATGGTGGCCATTGCCCGAGGTGCCATGAGGCATTTAGCACCACTAGGAACAATAAATTTAAGGATGGTGTTTTTGCTATAAGTGGACAACCCTGGCATCAACTCCTCATAAAGTGTTTGAGGAGGAAGGTATGAGAGGAGGCTTTCAAAGGTTACCACAAGCATGGTGTCATCTGGTAGGCATTTTCACGCGGTAGAAATGGGGGTAAATTTATAAATTAATGGCGTAGCTGCTGCAGCAGCTGCGTCCTCTTTGGTGGGGAATCCAATATTGAAATAGCCCTTGTAAGGGTGGAAGACAATAAACACTGCTGGCGCAAAGGTGGCCGTTGCCAGCTTAATTATTGCTTTGTTGGTGTACAGGAAGAGATGTCCATACTTGATGTGGAGGCAAAAGCAAATATTGGATCAGGGTAGGGCTAGGGGTGGGGGCGGGTTGGGTGGGCTCAAGAGAGGTGGAGTGCTAAGTCCCTTGGAGAGACATAGCAGCCAAATGTATTTAGCATACTAGATCAGCCAGTCCACATGTGTTTGCCTGCTGAGTGGTAAACGCTAGCAGGTGGTGGATCTGAGGACATAAATTAGGAGATTGGTGTGGTGAGGCGGTGGTGGAAATTTGACTTGTTTTCTAAAATATGCTCAAAATTGATGTCAAGCAGAAAGAAAATAAAAAAAATTAACCCTTTTTTCATTTAGAAATAGAATTAGTTCTAGCCAATCCTCATTCTTAGCTTTAAAAGTCTCATTTTTAATCTCTCATTCTTTAACTTATAGCTATAGTGTGATTCCAAAAAACTACTATTCTTTGTAAAGAATTATAATCTGTTTTTATCTTCAGAAATTTCTATATGTTCATTTTATAAATCTCTGGGACTTTACCCTCATTAATAGGTTATATATTCCAGTTTACCAAAATATCATCTAGCAGGTACCTCAACGGTTTCCTAGGTTACAAGTGTCCATGTCTTTACCGCCTCTCATCCTGATAAGTATCTGAAGGTACCAGAAAAGTTGGTTTGATTATTGGGTTTTTATCCTTAGTTTCAGAGGTTATAATAAATTAATCTTTGCATCTTGTCATTGAAGTATGGAACTGTAGCAACTTCTTAGGTGATACTTTTCTAGCTTTAGATATGACTTACCTAGCTCATATCTGGAATAAGGTACCCTTCAGAATCAGGCCTAGTATCATGAGGATGTATAATCAGGAGTTTGCGTTTCTAACCCATCCTACTAATAAAAGCCAATATCTGATAGTCTGAAATATATAGCCATATTTATAATTTTGTAACTCTTTTTAGGTTACCACTTTTAAAGAAACAGTTTACATATAAACCTTAATTGTGTATATTTAATAAACCTATTAGAATCTATATAATAGAATTCTAATATATTTAACAATAAATATGTTTGTCTATCTTCTTGTATTCAAAGCTAAATATAAACACACATTAATATTAGTAAAATTACAAATATATAGGTAAAATAAAGTTTAATGCTTACTAGTAAAGATTATATAGCAACTAAAAAGCTTATCTATGATTAAGGTTGCTGGGAATAGCTAAAAAGAATTATTACATATTTTTGAAATATTTTCTCCTTTAAATCAGTATTTATCTAGATCCAGCTATAGCTGATAAAGAGTAACAAAATAAAGCCTATCATATTAATTTTACTCCAGATGTAATTTTATATGATTTTATTATACTTTATTTAAGCAATATAGGAATTCTATAACATTATCAAAACTTTGATAGTGAAAAATTTTGGTAGGTAAGATTCTTATATTGGTTTCATTATTATTTTATAGTGTAGCTAAATTATCAAAGTTTAATAAAATTATTAAATAGAATTCTGAACATTCTTCTATTAATTACTTAGTTTGTTTTTTATTACATAGTGAGCCCTGAACTATCATCTAATTTTAGAGAACTATAGTATTTTAAAAAATTAAGTTGTTATATAAATCATCTAGAAAAGTTTAAATATAAGATTGTGCTAGTTTATCCAAAATTATCTGTATATTTTTGTAGTCCAGTATAATCTAGAACATATGAAGATTTATTTAAGAGCTAAAGACATAAAATTTAATATAGTTAAAAATAGACCAGATAAGTTTGATTAGTAAAAAATATAGACATAAAAGAATAGGGGTTTTACCTATGAAAATCTAACTGAACTATAATAAGCAATGAATAATTAAGATTATGTAAAATTTTTAGAATTGTACTCTATGCTCACTTGTCAGATCTGACTCAAATTGTAATTAAAGCCAATATAAACATCCTGATGGCTTTATCATTACAAATAGAGATCAACTGTATGTTATCCAAAAACATCCTAAGGTTGATATCTCCAAAGAATCTTTTATGGCTGAATCTCTTAATAGAATTAATATAAGGGAAATAGAGTATTCCTATTTAAAGGCCTCAATAGTTTAGTTGAGGTAGGACCTTAGAGGTGACTAGAAATTTTTAGCCTAAATACAATGAACTTTAATGCTTACCTTTTATTCTAGTATCTTTAATTCTTTATAGAATTATCACTCTCTGGTCATCAAGAATAGACTTAACTTGCATCTTTAAAATAGTTCCCCTGACACTTATAGAATAAATTTTCTTTTCATTGAAATTTATAGATCACTTCACCTAGTCTTATTTCTCAAAACCCAAACAAGATCTAGGTCAAAATATAAATTTTGTTTATTGTGGTTTGCTTTAGTACTAGTTAATCTTGTCTTGTAAGTGCAATAAATGCTTAGTGCCTCCTGTCAGGTCCCTCTACTGAGTTACCTAGTGAATTTAAACTTGCACGATGAACAGTGGAGCAATCCTGTCATGCTTTCTTGGGGTTTACTAGCGTTAATCACTGGATTAACTTAAATTAAAAGTAAAAACTTATAAATTTGACCAAGGCAATGTGCAGTTTCATAATTTCTTTTAGTTTTCAATTTCTTTGCTGGATACTAAAGCTTGTCAGTTTAAGTCTAATGATGTATCTGACATTATTAATCAACTATTACTAAGTATTTTATTTTTTGGGGCGTGTTAAATTGCAATTGAGACTCTTTAGTCCATTCTAATATGAGAATTCTTTAATTCTGAAACTCCACCTAGTCTTAAGTGGATGTATTCCTTACTTATTAAAACCTGAACAATTATAACATCTTTATTCTTATTCAATTGTAAATTATGAGAAAATATCATCAGAAAAATTAATAAAAGATTTAATAAACAGAAACAGACTCCAACTTGCTAATTTTATAACTCCATGTCCTTTATTTTAATAAAAAACTGCAAAGCTATGACTCAAGACTTGAAAAAAGTCGTGGTTGTATGAGAATTACTCTTAAAGTTTAGTATAAAAGTGGCCAGACTCCTTCATAAAAGTGATTACCATAATTACTGATACAGCTGAACTTATTGAGGACCAGTTGTATCTTACTAATATTCACCTCTTGCTATAAGTTAGAAACTAATGGATCAGAATGCAGTTCAATGACTTATTTGGATTTATGATACAACAAATGAGCGATGCTGCTGGCTAATAGGGGATCTGAGGGACCTATAAACTAAAGGACCTATGGATGCAGAAGTAACGTAGGGACCAGCTAACCAAATAGTGAATACTGGGCTTCCAAGGCTTGATGGATCTCCTGGAATAATATGCACCAGGATCTTTAGGACCTGCCATACTTTTTCATCTCTTACAAGAAGACTCTTTTTATAAGAGAAAAACTCAACTCATTGTAACAAGAGTTGAGGTCATTATCCTATTGTGTTGGTAACATTAGAGTGAGGAACATTTTGACTTGCACCTTTATTGTTGATGCATATAAAGAAGGATTATACAATGTTTACCATCTATATGAATCAATGTGAATGGATTTTGATCTACAAAAGTAGAAAGTATTAAATTTGGATCAAGAGAAAGTGTATTACAATATTTTTTAATTACAATATCAGAGCTTAGTTTATTTGCCTGGTTGCTGTGCCATAAGGGCCCATCCAAATTGATGGTGGCACAAGTTGGCGTCTATCAGGAAGATATAAACAGTCTATGATAGAAAAAAGATCAATCAAGGATGCATATTCACTCATCAGAATTATCTTTATATGATGTTGGCTTAACTTTCCCATATGTATATATGTTACCTCTTTTTTGGGTTAGCTTCCTATAACACCACCTATAAATAAAAATTAACCAATGAGAAGGCAGCATCTATTTTTTCTGTATAAATATTAAGGCGCTATGCAGGAAGCTACAAACAAACAAAAAGTTTCACACTTGCCAACTTATCTTATTATATTAGCCAAGATAATTTCTACTGCATCTTATAAATTGTAAACTTTGGGCAGAGGTTAAAGCCACGCTTATAAGGGGTTTGGTAGTAATCAAAAACTCTTGTCAACTGCACATAAGATTTTATGGGCATACAATTCAGAAATGGAGAGTCCTATCTGAGTTTGCATCTCAATTTTAATTTAAAGCTCAGACCTTAGTGTCCAACAGTTGATTACACCTGACGATGCTAATACTGTTGTACTATTGGCTTATTAAAGCAACCCTCATCTTCAAATCCATATGAATTTATTTATAATAAACTATAACTTCGATTTTGGTATTAAGGAAGCTTTATTTGACAATATGACCCCACTTTAAACTGCTGTTTTACATCTGCCTCCAATCCATCCCTTAAATTTCTGTGGTCAATATAAATGAGCATTATAAAGGTCAAAGGCTTATAAAGTGTACCTTCTTTAGAAGATGAACCTATACCACTAAATATTGTTGGTAGTGGAAAGCTGATGAAAAGAAAACATGGGAAACAGCACATAGCTTGAAGTTTCCTATGATGACGTTTCATCTACGCCTCATGTTATATTTATTCATGTTATATCTTTTATATTAGCTGATAGTGATGCTTCTGAAAAAGAGTACTTTACTGAGCAGAAGACGATTATTTTTTAATAATACCACTTTTATACTGATTGTGAATACCCTTAATATTGTATACTTTAGCCCTGCTTAATGTGGGACCACTGTGGTTTATATTGATGTTGTAAACCAAAAAAGTTAAGGTGGAATCCATTGATGATTTAAAATGCCTATTTAATATATTTTTTTTACTTGACTTATTGGAAAAGTAAAAAAACATGATCTTACCATTCTTTAAAATATGGTACTGTGGTGGTTTTATGCCAAATATTAGAGCGTAATTATCTTCCACCTTAATTAGATGTATTACAGGTATCTAATTCTGCAGTAGCTTTAAGAAATAACAGCTATGGCCATTCATTAAGAACTACATTTCTTTTTAAACATTGAGTTGAAATTAAGTAAAACATTTTCTTTCATTAATTGATTATTTAGTGTCAGAAATGATTGTACTAAGTCTAGTTTGGAGGAAGTTTAATTAAAAGTTAATCTTCAACTCAATCAATGAGGTTCCACTGGCGTGGAAGGTACCAAAATTGCTACAAACAATGAACGTCTAAATGAGCAGCAAAAATCCCAAATCCCTTATGATTCCGTTGGATCATCTGGGAAAGATCTTGTCATTAAGAAATCTCCTGATTCTGCTGCATTGTTCAAAAATATTATACTATATATAAATCTCTTGATTCTTTTACATCGTTCAGGAAAGTCATATCATTCAGAAATCTCATACCCTACACAATCCTTACCTTTCTACCAAGGTTATAACTATCCCCAAATTAATCAATAAGGATATACTTATTTACATCCTCTTCTTTTTTCTAGTTTCAACCAGAGACTTTGCCTGTATATAAAGCAGAGATTTTTCTTGATGACAACTTCATATATCGCCAAGGGATTTCCCTAGAGAGAGAAAGTCTACTAGGCGGTTCACTGGAGCTACTTTGATAAATTATCTTTTTTTAGTACTAGATGGTCCCATTGATAAATTATCTTTTAGCTTTTAAAGAAACCAACATTTGAAAATAAAATAAAACCTCAATACTTGTGTTTT